>LGUA01000100.1:0-33246 GCA_001660665.1 Emergomyces africanus
ATTAGGTTGCATGGCATTCCGGCCATCCGCTCTCGCAGACGTTGTTTACCTCGATTTACCTCGATCGGATGCTGTGGCCCGTGCCGAAGACGTTGGAGGAGGCGAGGTTTGACCGCTTAAGTAAAAAGCTGGGAAATAGCTCTGGGAAAAAGGAGGAGGAAGTGGTGGAAGAGAAGGAGGGTTCGCAGGGCCAACGGAATGAGCTCGTCAATCTTGTGCTCAGGGCATATTGCCTGTCCCTTATCAAGGCATGCGACCGTGTAAACTCCAAGGTTAGCTCGGAGTATTTCCATGAGGTGAGTTCCTAAAGTTCGAACCTGCCCCCTCCTCCTCCCCCGGGGGACGTGTTTCAGAATATTTGAGTTAACCTTATATTCGGATATGAAAAATGGAAATTAGGAGGAAGATTTCGTCACTCGGGTATACAACCGCAGTTTACTCACCGATATCGAATCGGCACCTATCCAGGCAATTGTCGACGATGCCTTATCATGGCTAGAAACACAGAAGCAGACGGAGAATGGTGGCATTGACGAAGCTATCCGGGATGCGCTCGTTCACCGCCTGCTATTCCGCCGCGAGTTCCTCTCCGGTCTGGATATGGACACCTTGCCTGCCAAAGAACGATCCGCGGAACCATTCCTCGCAGCTCTTCGTCAGATTCAACTCATTGAAAAGTCAATACCGCTTGGGAAACCGGTTGCGGAGGCGTTTAGTTTGAAGATCCAACGCCGGCTGGCGAGCACCGTGCCGCCCAGGCCGATGGTGCATGTTAGTGCCGCTGATTCTATTTCGCATATGACCCGGTTTTGTCAGGATGCGGTGGATGTGCAGCAGATTTTAGTGTATCGGGGGCCGTATAATTTGCAGGTATGTTAATTTTTTTGTTAGTTTTGTTTATCTATCTATTTTTATTAAATAAACGAACGCCACCAAATTTTGGATAGAGCGTGTTCTGAATTTACACTTTATGAGCAAATCCTAATTCATTCCATTTCCCTTCTTTCGAAATAGACGTCGGTCTGGGCGTTGCAGTCTCGGAAACCACAGCCATGTGTCTACATCCGATCACTGGTCCAGTCCCTTCTCGTACACGATATGGAAATCCTCGGTGCTGTGGATGTGAAAGATTTCTTCTATGATGCTCTTGCCGAACTTGTACTGCCGTATAGTCAGCTGCTGGACCGCAAGAATGAAGAAGTGGAGGCTCCCTCTAATTCGAGGTTCCAGATCGCTAAGCATATGGATAATTTCGTTAAAAGGGCTGCTCAGGTAAGGATGCTACTCAAATATATATATTATTTTCGTAATTCTGGTATTTGGGCTTTGCTAACAATATATATTAGGCATTTGTCGATACCTATCGCACGGTGTGCTTGAACCGATGTCGAGTTCGCCGCACTCTTTGCCATACTATTACCGATTGGGATGTGCTGCAGGCAGAGGTACGTTCATTTTGATTTGGCCTAACTTAACGCAACAAGTAACTACTACCACAGCGGGCTCCTGCTTACACGTCAACAACCAAACCCCCAGGCCGAAGATTTCGACGTTCACCTCCGTACTTTAACCTTGGAACCGCCCATCATCCTCCACGGCGATGAACCCACCTACGCCTATCCCCTAAGTAGCTGGACGTATCACGAAAAACTCCGTCAGCTCCGCTTAATTCTTCAATTAGGCTTCGAACTATCAATATATTCCCCCGAAGAAATGCCAAAGATGTACTGGTACCTTTCACACATCTGCTCAACACACCTCGCCCACCTCGACCGCATTCGTTCCTGTGTCTTAGCTGCAAAGGTGACCGTCTGCAGTAGCTGGGGGGGGAGGGGTTTGGCGAGAGGCTGCTGAGAATATAACAGCTCTCCGTCACTCTCTAAAATACGAGATGCCACCGGGGAGAAGAATAGGTAAAAAGGTAGAGGAGGGAAAGAGACAGGGGAGGAGTGTGCGTGGCGGAAAAATCTATAGAGAGGGAGGGCGGAAGGAGTAAAGGAGGATGACGTTCCGCGCGATGCCAAGACCAGAGCAAGAACTCCAAACGAGAACCAGAAAGTGGGAGGACGCCTGCTTTTATACCGCGCCGGATTCCCCGTCACTGTGGCCAGCTGGCCTCTAGCCCCACGCCTTCAGTCTCTTATACACACGCCCCTCGCCACCCCTTACCGTGGCGCCGCGACCAGGGCAAGTGGTCCTGTCTGGGACTACCTGATATAGGGGCCACTGGAAACAGCAGTTTCAAGCGGCGTCGCCCTCCTGCCTCATCCGGCCAGCCATTGTACTCCGCCAAGACCCAATAAACTGCTTTTGTAACCAAATTTCTTGGGTCGCCCCCAATCACAGAGCGCCAGTCACGCCAATCATTGGCGCTTTCACCCACCATCTTTTCCACTACATTTGGCCAGGGCCGCAGCAAGTTGCCTAGGTAATCTATGAGGTTGCCACTTCTGCTTCCGGATTGGTCCGATGCCCATGAGTCAGACCCACACTGAACCTGCGACGCCCGACTGCATTACGTACTTGGGACCCCCCCCTTTTTTTCTGTCCCGCGTATTACCGTTGTAATGAGCAACATTTTCGCCGTAAAAATGCCCATAACCTACCTGTTAACTTACGGTAACTTACGGTTTTACCGCAGGTAACATAAAACTCCTTCCAAACGGGTCCAATCCAATCAGAGTTTTTTCGGGCGATTCCTCTCACACAAAAACAGGAATCCTGGTTCTGTTGCTGCTTTATCGCATCATATCAATCATTCCTACAACGCAGAACAACTCCTTGGGTCTTTTCCCATACCTTTTATTGCTTCAGATATTTTCTGGTCGCGTCAAGGCTACCTATGTCCACGCCATACACGCACCACTCAGAGAGCCGCGCTTTGTTACATTCAGATCAAGATTTAGCTAGAGTTGGTCCTTCACGTGAATTTTTTTGTATTCATCCAATTGGAAGGTTCCGAGGGGTTTGTTTGGATCCTTTCCAATTTTGCTGTTGGTGGCATATTTGCCCATTCCTTCCTCACCTTCCATCATCTCTACCAACCATGAGAATAGTGGTGTTGTTTTCGGACAAACCCAGCTCAGATGAAAACTGACCACCAATCCCCCCCCCCCCCCCGGCTTTCTCTCACTTTTTGTCTCCATGTACGGCGTACTGTTTTCTCCTCTTCGAATGTATCCCGTGCCCATCACGCTTACTGGTGCCTAAACCAAACACCAGAAGGATGAATGCAGCCTCTGCACAGGGCTGAGTGAGAAGTGGGAATATATTTAGGCAGTTCCAACTTAAACCAACTAACTTGTGCTCCCTAACTCGATTTTCGTTTGTTGTCTAATATTTCTATTTATGTACCGCTCGTACATACCAAGCTTGGATGGAAAAGGAAAAGCTACAAGGCTACAAAAACTCTCGCTCGCCCAATAGATACCATCCGAATTCCCTTTTTGAGCAACAATAACATGTATATACATACGTACGGAGTACGGAGTACAGGTAACCAACTTTGTACTGTACACTGCCCTACCCACTCCTCCTTCCTACTGCAACCTCCCGAACGAAAGCGGTCGCAAAAAGCGATATTGGCCATCCTTCCACCCAACCGCTCTGTGTCAAGATGATCCACCTAGGTAGGTAAACATGCAGCAAGGAAGAATTAAAAATGATACTGTTTTCATAAATAAACTTTTTTGCATTATTGCTTGTTTCTTTCTTGGTGCCGTGGATACGGAAACGCTCTTATTTTGACTTCAAAATTGCGCCATTTTTATGACGAGCACTCTTGGACGAATTTAAATAAGCTAAATTTTAGAAAATTTTTTCGCATGAGAAACTCCCGTTAGCTCAGCTGGTTTTTTGTTGGCCTTATTTTTATTTTTATTTTTTGCAAAATGATGAGGTCTGGAGGGGAATGAAGTTCTTCTCTTCTCTACTCGTACTCCGTGCCAATTCTTGGATTACGGAGTTCGTTCTAGGTTCGAGGGAGCTCTGAAATTTTATTTATTTTTTGGTTCCCGTAATGGATATATGTTTAAAAGTGTGAGTTTAAATTTAAAAACCAACTTTACCCCATGGCGTACGCTGATTTCAAAATTAGGAGAATTAAAGATAAAATTAGACGCACAGGCTTTTGACTTCCTCTCGAATCGGCTACTTTGGCTTGTAACATCCATGCACTTCGCTACGTCAGCCGAAGAGCGAGAAACAAGAGACGAGCATTGACAGATAACGGCATTTCAAAGGCCGATATCCAAGCCACCGATTTGAGGAGAGGTATATAGGGACATACGGGAACTATTGGTGCATACGACATTATGTGTCCTCCTGACTGTGCCTAAAATGCTGACGGGGAACATTTGTTTCCATATCCAAACTGCTTCCAGTTAAAATGTTTTTCCAACTTGGGAGAAAGGAAAACCTCAACGTCTGAATATATCGTAATCCAGATCTATTTAGGCATTGATTAGATCAAAATTTCCCTGGCGAGAGGTGATGCCATTAAAAAGCATTAAAAACCCCAAAGCGGACGGAGTTGCCAACTATAACACTTCCTACGAATGAATAAATATATTGAACTGGAGCGATACTTCTGTATAAAGTGACTGCATCTTTTACGTCCTCCCGCCGAGTTTTTCCGGACGGATGGACAAAGAACTTTTGGACTTTTGGAACTCTGGGCTATTTTAGGGGTCAATTAATTCATGGGAGAGAAAAAGATGGGTGGATTGACGAACGGTTGCTGTGCAGGCAGTAACTTCATAGTTTATCGTTGGGATGGCGAACACCCCTAGGTACATTAACAATACCTGGGAAGAATCACAATGGGTGGAATATTTCATATCGGCCGTGGTCTAGATGAATATACCCCAGCTTCCATCAGGGAGAACATGTCTTGGTTAGACGAAGGCTAGGCTTTATTCCCAAGAAGATTGAGGTTTGGTTTCGCTTCGACGAATGGAGTTTGGTCTATTTCGCCCCTGCAGATCAACAAGCCAAATAAATCATCGGCTTTGTACCTTCGTTTCGTTTCCATTGCCATGCCAATGCCATACTCGATGAGGTGCCTTGAGAAGGCAATGTCCCGGTGGGCAGGCGTTGTTTCGCGGGTGGGATTTAAGCGGGAGGCCTCCATAACATATCGTGCGAGTGATGCATAGCGGCCTCAGGAATTGCCCTCGTCACTTGATACATACATCATATATATATATAAACCCCAAGTCTGCTAACCTTGTTGAATGGTTTGAATCATAAATAAGAAAAAACCCCTACAAATATCGACACTCGTTTTGCATCCAGCTTTTTTCAGCGCCCACAACATCACCTGGCTCGATTAGAGTGGGCTTCATCTCGCTGTATTTGTATATTGTAAGCACAAATTTTGGCTTAGCCCATGGAGCTTCCATTTAGCTTCATGACCTTGCGGGGGCAACTTTGGGCGTAGGAATAAGGCGAAGAATTTCGTGGATTTGCCGTAGTTCGAAACATCGCTCTACAGAATTGAGTTGAGGGTAAGAGAGAAATAAATGTCATTTTTTTGATGTAGAACTTCTATCTATCTCATGGATTGTGCATATTGATTGATTACGCTTTTTCCCTTAATGGAGGTCAATTAGCCGGATCTCAACCCTGTATCCAATCAGCAATTTGGTAATGTCTTGATAAACAACCCAGCCATTGGGACCATGAGTGCTTTTTTTAATGTGTCCCGAGTCCACGGGAAACGGGCCGAGTCAATAGGGTAATTTACCACAGAGCATGTTGTATGTAAATGGAATTTTGTTTTTTTTTTGACGCCTGCCTGAAGGCGAATACGCGCTACGCAAGGCAAATTGGGGATCTATTAGGTCGTTTCCATTATTATATCGCAGAGCTGCAGCTGTTGAAGGAGGCCTTCCGATACTGACATGCTTCAGAGCGGAAAAGGGGGACTAAAATATCAATGCGATGGATGGGTTCACTACGGCTAGTATTTTATTAAACCTACGGATAGATCTTAACAGAATTGCCTCCAACCTAGCACCCACCATTGCACCAGGTTGTAAATTGTTGCTCTTTTTGTTTGATAGCAGTAGTATGATTCTATAGTGACTACCGAGAGCCGTAAGTGGGATGGATTCATGGATTTCCATCCGCCGAAGTCTGATTGGCTGATGGAAAATAAATGCTCGGCTGTTCACGGCCTGGCGGCGATATTCCATAAAATGCTTGAAAATCCCGGACTCGGCGAATCCAAACCCGCAATCCCACTTCCAAAGGAAGGTTTATTTTTTATATTTTAAACTTGGGGATGTTGGTCTGCTCCATTGTTGTTTGAGCAAACCACAATGGCTTCACAGACCACCTTGCTGCCTCTCCTGAGGCGCGAACTTGCTCCCATATCGTCGCGCGCTTGGAGGGCTGGTGTGTCGAAATATTCCACCCGCACAGCATTTGTCACTTCAGACTGGCGGCATATAGCCCAACACCACCAATTTCCAGCACAACCTGTCAACTTAAGTCAGAGCCGCAGCTTTTCGAGTTCACTACAGAGACGATTTGTGAGTGACTCGGGTAGCTTTGATCCTTTCCAGATCGAACGGGAATCGGATAATGTCGATGTCTGCATTGTTGGCGGTGGTACGTCTTCATATTTCCCCACGGGGTTTACCCCGAATTTGTTTCCTTTTTTCTTTTTGTTTCACAGGCTGACCCGGAAACTGTTGTATGTTGAAATTATAGGCCCTGCTGGCCTCGCCGCAGCTATCCAGCTGAAAAAAATTGCAAATGAAGCGGGTAATGAAGATTTCCGGGTGATACTGTTGGAAAAAGCGGGCGAGATTGGAGATCATATAGTATCAGGCAATGTGTTAGAGCCTAGTGCGATGAACGAGTTGTTTCCCGATTGGTTATCGGAAGACAACCCTTCGAGATTCGAACATGCCACACCTGCGAAATCAGATAGAATGCGTTTCCTTACCAAAAAACATGCGATTCCAATCCCATGCCCACCTCAGATGAATAACCATGGCAATTATATTATCAGTTTAAGCCAGTTATGCAAGTGGCTGGGCGAGCGCGCAGAAGAAGTTGGAGTTGAGATATACCCCGGGTTCGCCGCAAGCGAAGTGCTATACAAGCCCGATGGATCCGTCAAGGGAGTTGCTACCAATGATCTGGGTATTGGGCGCGATGGAAAGCCCAAGGACTCCTTTGAACGGGGAATGGAATTCCACGCTAGAGTCACATTGCTTGCTGAAGGATGCCACGGAAGCTTAACGAAGCAGGTAATCAAGAAATTCGACCTGCGACGGGATAGCCAGCCTCAAACCTATGGATTAGGCGTCAAGGAAGTTTGGGAGATACAGCCTGAAAAATTCCGAAAAGGAGAAATTCTCCATACACTGGGCTACCCCTTGCCGAAGGATGCATACGGAGGATCATTTTTGTATCATTTTGGTGATAACATGGTTACGCTCGGGTTGGTTGTTGGTCTCGATTACCCCAACCCGTGGTTGTCACCGTACGGGGAATTCCAGAAATTAAAACACCATCCCCTTATCAAGTCCACCTTGGAGGGCGGCAAATGCATATCTTACGGAGCTCGCGCGCTTGTTGAAGGAGGTTTCCAGTCCATACCGAAATGCGCATTCCCAGGTGGTGCCTTGATCGGAGATACCGCAGGGTTTATGAACGTGCCCAAAATCAAAGGCACACACAATGCTATGCGGTCTGGTATGCTGGCTGCGGAGGCAGCCTACTCTGCGCTTTCAGATACGAGCAATGGAAGCGTTTTCCTATACGACTACGAAGACGGTCTACGAAACTCCTCCATCTGGAAAGAACTCAAGGAAGTGCGGAATATGCGCCCTTCATTCTCAACTCCACTGGGGATCTATGGTGGCATTATGTATTCCGGTTTAGAAGCATACGCTTTCCGTGGCAAGATGCCCTGGACTCTGAAACACCATAGCACAGATCACGATGCCACCAAAGCTGCGTCTGAGTGCAAGAAAATCGAGTATCCAAAACCAGATGGCGTTATTAGTTTTGATATCTTAACTAGCGTTAGTCGTACTGGCACAAACCACGAGGAAGACCAGCCTGTCCATCTTCAAGTCAAGGACTGGGACAAACATGCAGAGGACTGTTACCCCAAATATCAAGGGATCGAGAATCGGTTTTGCCCTGCCGGAGTCTACGAGTACGTTGAGGATCCAAGTAAAAAGTTGGGCGTGAGGTTCCAAATAAATGCGCAGAAGTAAGCCTTAAAAAATCTCCTCCTATCTTCTGATATGTCCTGAAACTGTGCCAATGATGGCCACTGACAATAAAACCTCCCTGTTTCCAGCTGTATCCACTGTAAGACCTGCGACATTAAGGTCCCGACCCAGGATATCAACTGGCAGACCCCTCAAGGTGGGGAGGGCCCTAAATACTACCTGACCTAGAAAATCATGCCCTTTCCAAATTCAAATATGAATTTTCCATTTTTTTCATTTTTTCAATTTGTTTTTGGGATCCGCAACCGTAGGCCATTGGTCGCCAAATTTTTGATAGAGGGAGGTATTACTTTTTGTGTTGTATATTACTATTCCCATTTTGCGTCCTCTTGTCTTTTTCTTGAACCAACTACCACTAAAAATTTATATCATGTCGGATACCCTAACCAGGGCTCCCAGCCACCTCCTTTGCTACGGCACGGGAGTCCCCGCGCTGCATACTGCTATTACTGCGGATTCACCTCGGATCCAACCTCCCAAAAGAAGGGATATAATTATATAAAGGCACTGGCATGATTCGAAACAAAATTTGACCGAAACTAAGTTACTACTCGCTCAGTGCGAAAATTCCAAAGAAATATGGACTGTAATTCCCAACGAACATCCGTCCGGGATTTGAATCAGAATAAAACAAACTCTTCCCACAGATGCATTTGATCCCGCCTTCTTCTAGCGATAAGTAGTAAATTCCCTAGCTCACAGGAGGGCTGGGCAACCTGTCTTGTAGCCAAAGTTTGTCGCTGTTGTTGGTTTATTCTGCCTTTCGAGGCTTTGACCGCCTTTGTCAGCCTTGTTCTTCAACATCACCAAACTCATCGCATCTCGCTAATCCACGGCGTCTCTCCTTTTGAAGCGTTTGGTTTGTTCTGACACTGTCATATGTGGAAGGAATATTTCCCGCCTCAAAACCGTTTTATATAAGGCTGGCCAGGCTACCGAATCCTACTTTGGTAATCTGGAGAGGACTACCAACCCCAATAATTCCCGGCCTTGTCCGCCTCTCTCATTGCAGTCTTCTTGCGGTTGTTGTCCAGGGATTCATTCACACACAACGACATCCAAAAGTACACCACAGCCTTTTCAGGAACAGTTATTACCTTCTTTTCTTCTCGAATCTGCGATACTTTGTTCTTAGGATACCCCATCCCATCAACTGCCCGCCATGGCTGAAGTGTCATCCACACGTCTCTATCTCGGGAATCTGCCCCGCAACGGTATGCTGGTCTTACTACTGCTACATCTTCCCTCTACTTAAGCACATCCAAATCCACTGTATGGTTCTGGCACATAAAAACACAACCCCCTACCCCCACATACACACTCATATATCTACATATACCCAACGATCAGACAACCTCATGTTCCCTTGGGATTTCTGGATTATCCTCGCCTTGTGGAGGACTGAGACACCACATGTGGCCATGTGGCGAAAAGGAAAGGCATAGGATATGTTAAAATTCTTCAAAAAATTCACCTCAAAAAAGAAGAACATCAATTATATTCCACTCCCATGGATTAAACTACTGGCTTTCGCCTTACTGGATCGTTTGGCCTGGAAAAGCTGACTCAAAGGCGCCACTTTTGGCCTGGACTTTGATAATCCAGTCACCAAGCAGGAGATCGAAGAGCATTTTAGTGCTCACCACGGCTCTGGCAAGATTACGGAAATAAAGCTCATGAGCGGCTTTGGCTTTATCGAATATGAGGATGCTATGGACGCGAAGGATGTTGTACCAGGTACATGATTTGATGTTATTACATTTTATATTATCTATTTAATTCTTTGACTGATTTTGGTGCTAATTCTGCGCCGTCCGAAATAGCTTTCCGTATGTTTGTGATTCTTTTGAGATTCTCTCAACTTACCCACTACTTGCTGTTTTTGACCACCTTGACTTGTAGATGGTACGGACTTTAAGGGTGAACGTCTCACCGTCCAATTTGCCCGTGGACCTCGTCATAAAGAAATATTCTCTGGAACCTCGGATCGCTCTAGCGCTCCACGCCCGCGGCGGACAATATATCGAATGCAGATATCTGGACTTCCAGAAACCAGTTGGCAGGTTAGCTCAGCTCTATTTGTTCCTGGACCTCCTTGGAATTACTTCCATATGGACCCTCTGTTACAACATTTCCCCTTCTATTCCCTCCATTTTTTATAAGTTCGGAGGTCTGTCATTCACTTGACAAACTCTTGTAATTTATATGGGCCTTCAAACCCCATCAGCACTACAGAAAGTACGCACAACTGCGTGTTCTGTTCCCTCTTCTTTCCGAACTAGAATTCTCTGAAGCTGCTGAAACGGAGGATCCATCCTACCTGTTTCGGTCAATATGCTTCGACGTTAGTTGTATCTCATCTCTACGCTGGAGCATGCACGGCAGACGGCGTAACCTCTGCTGCTAATTGAGAAGAGACCCTCAGAACTGCAGCATGTATTATGTTTTTTTTTTTCAATCGTGCTGGATTTTTACGGGGTGAACTGTTGCCTAGATCTATCTTGGAAGGAACCTGGAATTTCAAACCCTTTTGACTGGAACTGGACTCACACATCCACCTTGTTTAGGATCTCAAAGACTTCGCACGACAGTCCGGCCTCGACGTAGTGTACTCTGAGACTGGCCATGATGGACGAGGGTGAGTATTCTCGAATTCCAGGGCCTATAAATAATGTCTCCCAAACCTTTTGGACGGGAATCGCTGATGTGGTGCATGTGTTCAAACGAAAAAAGATTCGTCGAATTCGAAACAGGGAGTGATCTGAAAACCGCAGTTGAAAAACTGGACGGCCGTGAATTCAAAGGCTCCAGGGTCTTATGCACGCAGGACGTAGGAATAATCCCCTTGGTCTTCCCCTCCTGGATGGCTTAGTTCTCATTTGTCTACCAGATTCAATCCCAGGAGGACCGCCCATCCCGTGATCCATACCGTACCCGTTCTCCTGGCCGACGGGGCGGGTATCATCCCTACGATGATTATGACAGACGTGGCCCCCCACGCGGCGGGTACAGCCCCCGCAACCACTATCGCGAGCGTTCCCCATCCCGTCGTGACTACTATGAGCGCGATGGCTACGGACGCCGGACGCCGCCTCCACGCTCTCGCATGGATGATTATCCACCTCCGCCTCGCCGCCCTTATGATGATCCTTATGACCCACGCGGCCCTCCCCCTCCCCCTCGTCACTATGACGACCCCTATGCTTCCAGGCCCTATGGCCGCCCACGGAGCCCCCCACCGAGAAGCGATTATGGCTATGATCGCCGCCCTTACTGGTAGAGAACTCTTATTTTCCTACCTTTTGATATCCCCGCTCGTATCCTTCCTTCCTGTGTGCTCTTCTCTATTGTACACTGCCGTTGTAGTCATCAAAAAGAACTTCAATGTCTGTTTGGATTGATAGCAAGTCATAATGATTCCCCGCACGCGAACCTGATACTTATTACCTTAGAACGCATATTTTCCTCTGATTCCCCACAGAGCATGGCTTCTGACCGCCTATCGTCTCCGGCTCTTTTTCCCAAAAAGTTTGATTGAGTATTTCATAACGGCTACCCAGAGGGGTGGACGTTAACGTAAGTACGACTGTCTTTAAAACTTTTCCGCCTTCCAATCTCTGGCTGGATTGGAACCTCGCACCCCCCTGGTGTCTGAAAATAGCGGGGATCTACTGGTAGATACCAAGTTTAATTATCGTTCGCTCATCACTTTCTTCATGTTTTTTTTTTTTTTCTCGACTTGTTTTCTGCTTCAATTGTGTGCCAATCTTGCTTCTGACTATGCGTTTGAAAATAATTTTCTTCCTCCTTCGTATCTCCCATTCCAAGAGAAATTCTGATGATGCTTACGAATTTCATTGATGAAAGGATAAAAGAGTTCAATCTACGTTTTTACTGACTAGGTTCTGATGTACTTTGTTTGGTCTATTTTGATAATTTTCCAATTTCCCAATTCCCCTTGTTGCTTTTTTCCATAGCAAGTCAGAGGGTAGGACAATGGCAAGAATCGGTTCGATTAAAGTGGTGTATTTTATGGAATTTTAACAGTGCAACGAGTGAGCGTGATGAAAGATGGAATTGACAAACTCATTCCCGCAGGATAAAGAATTTCATATGATAATGATGTTGGGAAAAAAAAAAAAATAACTACTTCCTTCTCTCCCCATTTTTTTTGTATTTAACAGTTTTTCAGAGATTCCAGTTTGTTTCCATTTACCACAGATCTTCGTTTTAGTACCTGGGCGAATATATTTTTTTCCCTCATTGTTAGTAGTCTTCTAAAATGGAATAAAATTGTATTCATGCATATAAGGGGATACCATAGTGGGCAAGCTTTTTCTTGCCATTGACACTCACTTCCAGGTGTCAACTTGACTCTGCAAGTGAGAATGTGCCAATTATTGGCAACTAGCCTACCAGTGTCTCGTCGACGTGTAGATTTTGATTATCTGCTCGATGGATGTTTTGAAGCGCATCAAGGATTTGCTGATAAGATAACAGCCAAGCTTTCCTGGCAAGCAACTCCAATAAATTTAATTTTTGAGCTTTAACTCCAAACCCCTCCCCCCCCAGCTACTGCAGACGGTCACCAGCAACAATTAAACGAGTTAGCAGCCATCTACTCGATTCTCCTTTCTTTTAAATAAAATGGCTCCGTCAGGATTCGACACCATCCTGCTCCGTGACATCAGGTTCCCCTTCCCAATCAGCTTTGGCCCCGATGCTTGGGGCCGTGTTGGTAAACCCCAGCCAGCTACTATCTCACTTCGCTTTTCATATCCTCGTCATCTCATCGACCGGTGCAGCAGTGGAGACGATGTTTCCTTCACCCTCAGTTACGGCGAGCTGTACCGAAAGCTCGAAACTGTATTACGAGATGCTACAACAGGCGAAGGCGGCGCCTCCAGCATAAATTTGGAAGAAGTAGTTTCTATCATCTGTTTTAATGCCCTTGAGCTGGCACGGGGTACTGTACTGGAGGGTACCGTCGACCGGGAGTCGACGATGGCAGGCGCTGAAATCGATATCTCAATACATCTTCCTAATGCTATTCTGAGAGCCGACAAGGGTCTGTCATATCGAGCCGTCAATAGAGCTATCAATGCCGCACAACGAAGTATTGTTCCGATTCAGCGTATATGCAGCATTGACGATCTACGCTGCAATTGTATTATCGGAGTAAACCCTCATGAACGGGAAGCCAAACAGGCGGTCGTGGTCTCCCTGGTCTTCCCCACGGCGAACGGAGACTTGTATTCGTATAAGAACTGTTTGCCGTCTTTACAGGATGCCACTCGACGTATTGCTGAGGTGAGTCTAACAAATTTTTCCTCTCTATGGCTTTAGCATACTACTAGTAGGGATATATTTACTATTCGTATGTCGGTGCTGAGATGTTTAGGCGCACCAAAACTTATGATTAATCTATGTTCACAGGCTATTGAAAACTCAAGCTTCAAAACAGTCGAAGCTATGGCTCAACAGGCTGCGAAAACGGCCATACAGTACACTAATTTCGACGAGGTGACTGTGCGTGTAGAAAAGCCCAGCGCAATGGCCTTTGTGGAGTATTCTGGGATAGAGATAGTTCGCACAAGACGCGATCTTTTCCTACTAACCAGCAACGAGCAAATTGAATAAAATAAAAAAAGCGCCCCTGGAATTCTCGCCTAAATAAGCTGTAAGGCACTACTTTATCCCCGCTACGGAGTATAAAAAGATTTACTCCCACAAACATTTATGGTGCTTTTCGATTTTTTTTTAGCTCTTGCTCTTGAATTCGACGCATAAATTTTTGTCGGCCCAAGGTAAAGTTCGTGCTTGGCTTTGGCCAAATGCGGCCTAGCGTCCCGTTCTGCCGCCCGGACACTCGCGTTTCCAAGTTCGATGGGTCGATGTTCCGCCGTTGCTCTCGCCTGCATTTCTTCCAAGTTCTTTTGCGCTCATCCTTCAACCTTCACTTCCTCACTAAGAATACCTACCTGTTGCTCTGAAATTCTGTGGCTACCAAGGCGATCATCCGCTCGAAAGAACCTCTTATCCTGTTTTTCACTTTATCATCTATGGGACTACGCAAATCTAACAGTCTTCCGCTTTTCATAATCTCTACTGGCACCGGCTGCACCTTGGGCCTCTTCCACCTGCCTCCATTCGAGTCTGCCTCCGTGATCTCCGCAAAGAGCTTCCCCATCGCCGTGCCAGGCCCAACTCCAGACAACGTGGTGTGGTTACCGGTACATGGTCCGTCCTGAATAAGGGCGGACGGTAATCTGGTATTCGCCGTTGAGCGTAGCTATTTTGTGTGACCGCGTAGATCATTGTGTGTTCGACCAGAGGCAAGTCTTTGGAATATCCTATTGACCGTAACTAATATCATCACGATTATGAGTGAGTGAGTGCTTACTTTACGAAGATAATACTAAGATTTAAGAGGCATTCGACTGCCTGTGGATTTGAGCTCCAACCCAACCCCTCGTCCCTTGGTGAATGCGACGAATAGATCGTCTACGGAAATACAAGACGACAAACTATCTAAAGCAAACTATCATCCCGTTTGGTAGGGATGTTTGCGCCTAGCCCGCTGCGCCGCCCCCCGTTGGATTGTGAATCGAACCTTCTTTCATCTCTGCCAAATGGCAGTGATTCAAAATCAGGAAAATCTTGGCTAGCGCAGGAGGAATTCACAGTTTCGGATGTTTTTGCCCCGCAAACCGACGAAGATTTGGGCTATGATGCAGAGGAGGCACATTCCCACAAGGGGGTAGTTGAAACTGAGGCAGTTCCTCGTAAACCCTGTACAGGTTTCCACTTATGCCCGCCTGAGGTTGTCCCCGTTAGAGGGGCTGCTTCTGGCCTCCCTGGTCGGAAGGATATGGCTGGCGACAACGGACACTTGGTGGTGGATAATTCAGGATCTCGTGGGAAGAATAGACGGAAGAAGAAGATGGGGCGTCCTGCAGAAGTCCAAGCTGCCGCTACCACCGTCCATGGGTTTAATGCCAACGCATCTACCGAGGACGAGTCAGATAATTCCAACCCCGGTTCTAAGACCATATCCCCTTGGCTTCTCCCACGCGTCAGTTGTGGGAATAGCCCTGGCCTTCGGCCATCCTCCTCAAATGGAGGGATCAGCACGTTGAAGCTCCAGTTAGATGCACTTAGTTTGCCAAATAGCCGGCCGGTATCTCGCAACACTAGCCACTTCGGTTCTCAGACCCCAAGTTGCGCCAGTCTCACCTCAGACAGCGACCACACCACCAGCTATGAGATTCCTTTGGAACATGACTTCGTTAGTCCTGACGCTGATGATCCTCCTAGTGACGCTATCACATTTCCTGATGAGAAATACATGACCAACACCCTATGTCGAAAGATGTCTGCCGCAGATTTTGAGCCGTTGTCATGCCTTGGGAAAGGGACCTATGGAACGGTTTTATTGGTCAGACATTCTGTGACAGGTGCACTCTATGCACAGAAACAGTTCCGCAAGGCCTCGCTTACCGTACATAGGAAGCTGGTGGAACAAACCAAAACAGAACGAGCGATTTTGGAAAGCGTCAACCGCCATCCATTTGTCGTTAAGCTCTATTATGCGTTCCAGGACCACGAAAAGCTTTATCTGATTTTGGAGTATGCGCAAGGTGGTGAGCTTTTTACCCATTTGGCTATAGAACGCATGTTCACCGAAGAAGTGGCTTCATTCTATATGGCTGAGCTGGTCCTGGCACTGGAACATCTCCACCACAACGTTGGCGTCGTTTACCGCGACCTGAAGCCAGAGAACTGCCTCTTGGATGCCGATGGCCACCTACTCCTGACCGACTTTGGGCTTAGCAAAGTTGCTGTTGATGAACAGGACCGATGCAATTCATCGCTGGGTACTGTGGAGTACATGGCCCCTGAAGTCATCCAGGGCAAACCGTACGGCAAGGCCTGCGACTGGTGGTCCCTGGGAGCCCTGGGCTTCGACCTCCTTACTGGCTCCCCACCCTTCAAAGGCAATAACCATGCCAAGATCCAAGAAAAGATCATCAAACAGAAGCTTGTACTGCCATACTTCCTGGGTCCGGATGCCAAAGATCTCCTCACCCGCCTCTTGCGCAAGGAACCCCGCAAACGCCTGGGCTACAACATGCCCAAAGACCTCCAATCGATCAAGAACCACCGCTTCTTCCGCAAAATTGACTGGAAAGCCCTCGAAAGACGTGAGATCGAGCCGCCTATCAAACCTCTCATCACCGACCCGGCTCTGGCGGAGAATTTCTCGTCAGATTTCACCGGCCTACCGCTCAGTCCCGTTGTGGCAAAAAATGGTTTCCCCGATTGTACGGCCACTGGCGGTGGAGCATCGTATCGGGATATTCACCACACCAGGAAATCTAGTGTAGATGATCCGTTTGGTGGGTTTAGCTTTGTGGCATCGAGTAGCTTGTTGGATAGCGGGTTGGGGTTAGTGAGGTAGGTTCCTGCTAGGATTTGTGCTCTGCCAGTCTCGGTCTTTTTTCTTTTTTCTTCCTTTTTCTTTTTCTTTTTTTTTCTTGGTTACTTTTGATTTTATTGCTTTTGTTCCGAGGTGGATGTTGCTCTTTCTTGTAACGTGATGGATGGAGAGGTAATAGGTTAGTAGAAATTCCTTGGTGGTCTGGGTCCGTAGCATTTTTGAATCGTTAAAATATTACCATTTTTCTCTCCTTGTTAATAATCCATCCTTGATTTGATTCCTCAGACTACCGCGCATTCTGTCCGAGTGCTTTGCGGAGACGTAGACTATCATCGTGGTTTATATTAGCGTCTCGGTTGGAATATATTGCTTTCTGTTGAACTATCAGGTGTAAATGAAGATCGGTTTCATAGTAATATTTACATGCCCCATCCACCTCTCTTATCGTACAGTCTATATTACGAATGACTCCAAGTAACCAGGGAATGATTTCCGCCAAATGGGACAAGGTGGGCAACAACGCCTATAATAACATTTGGAGGGCGGGGTGTCCGGGAAGGAAAAAAAAAAAAGAAAAGAAAAGAAACCACTGAAATGGGGCTAGGAAGTGGGAGGGGTATTTATTTTATGCTAAATAAAATGAAACGCTGATGCCGATGCTAACGCCGAATACACTATGTGTATAATGGATGCAAAATGTAGGTGGGCTTTGATTTTTTTTGGCTTCTAGATGGCAAAATTAGTATAAATAGGCACAGTGTGTGAATATTGTGCACGGGAAGGCTACTGTTATGCGCCAAAAAACTCTTCCAGAGTCCATCAAGGATCCTTATCCTTGGTCACCGTGGATTTTATGAGCTTTGCAATTTCCGGCTTCTCCAAACTTCCTCCTGACGAGGAAGAAGTATCCGTCTCTCTTTTTAGTTCCCTTCCTCGCCCCACCTCTATCCAATAATTGCGCAACTCGTTAGCAACATCCTCCCGGTTCAACTTGAATAACGCAAAATTTTCCCTGGCCCAGCCAAAGATGTCTTGCTCGCTTCCCTCGACATGTCCACCTGTATGATGATCTCTGCCACTGGAACCCGAAGCATGGAGCTCGCGGACCATGGCCCGCGCAATGATCTGTACTGTCTGCAACGACGGCTGGACGAACTTGGAATACCGAGTAGAATCTAACTGACTGTGTACGACTTGGTGTCCTACCTACGGAGGTATTCAGGTGTCCGTGCCGTGGAGCGAAGCGTCACGTTCCCGCCTAGCGTGATGTTTGTGGAGGGTCTATCGATGCACCAGAGGCAGTATAATCGTTTTCCGGCTTCGCTTCCCTGTGTCTCCACGACGGCGGACAGGACTTGGTTGAAGGCGGAACTGGGGATGGTAACTGCGGGGTCTTGCTTGGCTGTCCACTGCGGGCTCACTTTCTGGCATATATCGGATATGCTTCCTCGGATTGACTTGAATATTCTCAAGAATTGGAAAAGCATTGCCTCATGGTACCTTGTATCCCCTTCGGAATAGTTAGGCGTGGGGTTGAATTCACCATGTAACACTTTGGTTAGAATTTCCCCAGCCTTTGTCAGAGGGTTTGGCTCCTGTACGCCGGAGATGTTGTAATTTTTATCTAGCCGTATTGTTGCTGCAGCTAGATAGGCAACTTCTTCGGAGTCCCAGCTGTTCCCTTTGGTGTTTTGAAGGTAGAGTAGAATTTCATTTATCCGATCCCAGTCACGGCGCTGGATAGCATAACCGAAAAATGCCTTTACAACAGGAATTGACCACGGAAGTGGTAGGTCCTCCGCAACTGTGCTAAGCAGCTTTTCGTCTTTCATGGCTGTTGCATATCTTATTATCGCGGGTGCGAGGAGATCGTCCGAGTAACACTCTCGAGGAATGGTAGCACGTTCATCCCCATCAGCGAAAAGCAGGTGGCGCGCAAAATCATGAGCTCCAGCGGAGATTGAAAAATCTAGCAATCGTGAGAGGGATGAACTCGAGAATCCCGTTAAGGATGCTGTATTGGGAGTGGGGATCGAAGATATTTCTTGTGGTACCGCTTGGCTCACGGCTGTATCATCCGGCGGGCTCATTGCTGGACGTTCAGTAAGCTCTTTAGAAAATTGGTGTTCGACATCTGTCTCCTCCGAGTGGTTGACAGTGTTGAGTCTGTCGAGAAGGCGACGAGATCTGTAAACATGTCCAGTATCGGCATAAGCATCCAATACATAATGGCTTAGACCTAGAACCAGACCTGATCTGTCAAATGGATGAGGATGTTCCTCAGGTCCAGGATTTGGAATGTGGGAGGCAAGCTTTAGCAAATGCTCAAAGGATTTAGGATCGACCTCCGGGATCACCCCTCGAGCTTCCATCATGCGAACGATGAGGTGATCGACGTCTCGCGGCTTTAAATAAACACCATTTTCTTTTAATAGCTGCAATAGAGACTTCATGTAATCGAGAATGGAGGTAAAATAAACTCCCCGATGCCCAACTCCGACCTTGACGCAGTTATTAAGCCCATCCATCATTGAAGTCACCACTTCGCTGCTTATTGTCCGCTTGCCTAGGCCTACAAAAGGGCCATGCGATTCATTTACATTTGCACTTTTGGACCCGCATGCACAACTAGCCCAGGTATCATACCGGTCAATTTTGGAAGAAGTGATTGAATCCAAGTTGATGGAGCGGCCTGCAAAACTTTTGATGAACCATCGTGATTTTCTGATTGCTAACTGCTTCAATATCCACGAACCTTCGATATTGAACCCTCCTTCTACACAGCACCACAAGATAAATTCTAACCAAATCTCTGGTCCGAGTGGTCTGACTTGTATTTTGTATTTGGTTGCTGCTGCCACATCTTTTCCAGTAGCTAAAGCATACGCGGCCATATCAACTTCATTGCCTATCCAAACGGCATCTGATAAAACGTTCATAATGTGGGAGGATAGAAGATGCATCGCAGGAGTGCCACGATTTAGCCTCTCTGGAACCTGAGAATTGATATATCTGTATACCCCATGTGGGATGTAATCTAGGTGATGAAGGCGGGCAACGATCCGATAGAAATAAAACATCGCAGTCCGCGATTCCTCCGGTGGTAAATCAGCTGCCTCCAGAACAATACTTCCCAAGGCCGGCCACAATTCCTCCATAGTTCCGATTCGGGTAAATTTCTCTCCCATTCGGCTTGTGACCCGTGGCCCATCATTGTACAAATCAATCGAGTCCAGGGATGCCTGCCCTTCGATTTTCAAGATCCCAGGAGCTTGAAGCTTTGAGCATTCGTCGCCCGTCATCGTGTCGAAAGACCCGAGGCTCGCCCAATCGATGTTTGACGGGAGCGACCCCTTCCTGAACGGTGAAAGCCGTTTTTCTGCTTCCTCGGCATTGTCAAGCAATCTGTTCATTATAGCATAAACCGCAGACCATCTTCCAAGCTTAACACCAAGGTATGCCAGTAGATCATAACCAAGTGAGTCCGGGCTCCGGGCGTGATCCAAAAGATCTAGAATACCCAGGCATTTCTCCGATTCTGGCCTTTCCCCCAGGTAATGGTCACCTTTCGTATTCTCGCGTAATTCAGCCGGAAGATATCTCTCCAATTCTGAAATCCAGCGTGATGGGTTCGTCTTCTCGTCATACGGGACGGGTACTGGTCGCCCCGGGTTCCAACTTCGAACCAACAACGTCGCTGCGCGGTTTATGGAGGGAGGGGGCCCAAGGTTCCGTGAACAAAATCCAGTAAGTTTCCATGTCGGGATGATCGCGGAGCTCGGATCAAGGCGAAGTATATGGCCTAAATGTCTTGCGCGGCCTGGGCGCAGGCAAGCTTGCATGACACGATCGAAGCTTGGAGGGGTGGGGTGAGCGGACCTATGAGGGAGCGACGGGAGGAGATATCAGGCAGATGAGGCGTTGCATATTTGGCTCGGAATAGAGTCGTATCCCAGTCCATCAAGAAGCTTTGCAATGGCGTTGCAACAGGGGGGTTGGCATACTCAAGATGGGTAAGAAATTGAAGAAAAGAAGCTTTCAAGATTTCGTCCCGGAAAAAAAGAAAAACAGCTCTAGAGAGAGCTTAGTCAGCGATAGAATTGGTGCATGCGCGCGTTAACGCCGAAAAAGAAACAAAATAAAAAATGATAAATGTGTTCAATAATATATTTATTGTAGGAGAAAGCATGCTACGCGTCAAGGTATAATAATCTGTACTTCAAAAAACGTGCCAAAAAAACCACCCCTCGTACACCACCATTAACATGCATTCAAACCAACCGGGCCCCCAAAGCACCAAGTTCCATACCCCCAAATCCCAATAAAAAAAAAAGGCAAAAAAATAAAATGTCACATGCTATCATGATTCATAAACCAATCGTGCCAATTATCCGCCCATTGTTCATTTAACTATCATCATCATTGGAGGTCTCCTGCTCCACTTGGTCGTCACCTCCAAGCTCCTGCTCGACTTCATCCACAACGAAACTCTCGTAATCTTCCAGGCTCTTTTGGATGTGCACCTTGAACCGGATAACCTCATTCAGCATCGTCTCGATTCCGGTATGGAGTTCCTCACGGAGAGCATTCGCTCGAAGAACAAGTTGTTCATATTCAATGTTGGTGTTCATCTCTCGCTGCTCCATCAGCTGAACGCTTTCGGTGAGAGTGGCACGCATTTTTGCGAGCTCCTTTTCCATTTTTTCAATCTGAGAGTCGGACGTCAACTTTTGCGTTGTTGTAATTTCTTTAAGATTCTCAAATTCCTCTTCTGCTGCGCGTCGTTTGTGTTCAAGAGCCTCGACTTCGCTCCTTTTCTCGTCCATGGCCTCTTTGATATTATCCAGCAGATCTCGGTGATTCATATCTGCATCTAGAGCAAGTTTTCGTCGTTCATTGATTTCTTTCCGTAGAGTGATGAAGTTGCTGCGAACAAGGCCACGAAGGTCCAGGTTCAAGAGGTTCGTTGGATGATACCCAGTAAAAGTGTCGGCGAGCAAACGATCACCTTCTGGCGAGGTCCTAGATGTCCCTAGCTGGGATGAAGAAAAGTTGTTTTCATTCAGATTGAGATGAAGCTCATAGTCCTGGCCCTTCGCGTTCGCGGCGGTCGCTGGGATCAAGCTGGTTTGATAACCTAGAGTGTTAAAAGTTTTGACCACTTGCTCTAGGGATTCGAGCTTCTTATTAGCTTCGATTTCCTTTTCCATGACCCTAGCATGAGTATCTTCAAGCTGAGCAAGGATATCATCCACACTTTTCTGAAGCCGCTCTCGCTCAGAGTTCATTCGATCGATGTCCTGAATTGTAATCCCCTGTTTGTCTACACTATTTTGTAGGTCCAGGCGTTCCTCATCAGCTTTATGGAAGTCCTCCTCAGTCCTGCTTATCTCTTCGTCAAGAAACTTGATACGATTTTCGTATTTAGCGATCTTTCCTTGGACATTCTGGTTGTAGTCCTCAAATTTCCTCTTATCATCCTCCAAAATCCTGAAATGTTTTTCCAATTTTGTCATATCTGGCGCATTTTTCTCCATCTCTTCGATTTGATCCCGCAGCTCTCTATTCTCCGCTTCAAGTTCCTGCATCTCCTGAATATATTTTTGATTCCCCCGCTCGAAGTCTGCTGCCATTGCTTCAATATGGGGAACAAGACGGCGTGCTGCCACCTCATCATCTTCATTCTCGCCCCCCTGAAGCCAATCGCGGTAGGCATTTGACAGGAAATGGAAGATAATATGGTCACCGGAGATATCCACGCCAGCTTCAGCACAAGCACTGTCGTAGTGCCCCAGGTAATATCGGTCAAGCATCTGTGCTAGCTGCATCATCCAGTGAAGCATGCCGAGGAAAGTTGACCAGTTCTGACCACCAACAGCCGCAATTTGGGACTTAGTAATGCTCTTCTCAAATGGATAACGCAGTTGTTTGAGGATAGGAGGAACTTCGGCGTCAATATTTTTCTGAAATTTATAACCCGGATCGATTCTGCGATAAAGCCATTGGAAAATATAGTTAAAATCCTTTTGAGTCGGGGATTTGAGGGTGTTTTGTGTTAGAGAGTGCTTCATCTCTAGCTCAAAGTTATTTTGCGTCAGATACTCTAACAACTCCTGCCCAATTCGCGCCTGGAAGGCACGGTCTTTGAGCGGGCGCGGGTCTCGGGGAACACCCGCAGGAGCTGGAGCTTGGGTAAAGAATGACTGATGATGGCTCATCGGGCCGCCTGTTGACTGGCGTGAGAAAACGCTGCTTCGCCGTTGTAGCTGCGGAGGAGGTATTGGATGAGAGGATACAGGTGCATAACTTTGGCGGCTAGCGCTGGCGCTGTGAAAAATGTTGCTTGATACAGATCGTCGGACTGATGAGAGCCCATTGTCTGCTCCGGATGAGGATCGCTGGAACACTGGTTGTTGAGGTCGACCAAAGCCTGGGCCGCCGATGGACGTAGTGCGCACATGTTGCGACGTGTATGGTGGATTCTGAAGGTTTGCGGCAGAACTGGTTCGTTTAAGTGCTGAAGCTGGTTGAGGGATGGAAGACAGGTTCTGGACACTCGCAAGAGTCTGCGCCGAGGACTGAGTTAGCTCACATTGATTTTAGTTTCTGGTTATCATTCGCAAGATAATTTATAGACAAAAAGACAAATGTACCTCTCGAGGGCGCCGGATGCTGAAAAGTCCAGTGTCTTGCGACATGATGCTTTTTGTCTGTGGTGTTTCACTCCTCGCGAACGCAAGTTGTGGACAGCTACCAAGGGACAGTAAGTCCAAAACACAATGATAATAAAATGCACAAATGCCACCAACTAGCCAATCTGTGGAGTCCTTAATTGGCAAGCCCACGTTTCGTACCGCAGAAGATGGTTTCTGTCGCATTGCCGAGTTCAGAAATATTGAAGCTGCTAAAGGTAAACAAAACAAACTAAGTTAGTCGTCACAGGCTTTGGCGTCGCTTACATCAGCAATCGGATAAACATGAATCCGTAGCCGCTGTCACGAGACGAAGGACTCCAACCTCGGCTTTTGCCATTCTCGGCATGCGGCTCTCATAAAAGAACTTCCCGAGTCCTCCTGGACGTTGAAGCTACATCAAACTTAGCAGACAACGAGATGAAATCAGGTGTGCTGGATGGGAGTACCATAGCATAAATTTTTGTTAAGAACAAGTTGCAAACTCCTGGCTTTTTTTGCTTGTCGACAGCTTTTACAGAGTGATATCTTCGCCCTGGGCTGCAGCTGAAGGCGTCAGCCATCATGGCTCTCCGCGAGGAGCTTGTTTCCTCCGCGGTATGTTATTCCTTTCCCTCCATGCCTTTATATACGCATTCACTGACAATAATCTGCTAGATTTCCTGTATGTTGATCTACGACTCCCATTGATCATTTTTGTCCGCTTCTCCATGAGTCAGTAGCTGACACCTAAATATTTGTGCATAGTCCTCCAAGATCCCTCGGTTTCTTCTGCACCGCTGGAGAAAAAGATTGCGTTCCTGCAATCAAAGAATTTAACACAGGAAGAGATCGATCAAGCACTCTCAAGAGCGGGCGAAGACTCTTCTGCAGCTGTTACCCAGAATCCTACCCCGAACACGGTAGTTCAACAACCCGGCTACCGGCAACCGCCTCCACAATATGCGTACGGACCGGGGAGTCAGTGGCAACCTTCGCCGCCTCCTCCAGAGTAAGTTATGCTTCCTAGTTTTGTCTGTTTTTTATTTGCAATGTGCTAAAGCTGTTCCGCTTTGTAGATTACCGAAACGAGATTGGCGAGATTGGTTTATTATGGCGACAGTGATGGGCGGTGTCGGATATGGTTTATACTCGGTTGCTAAGGTATGGACTTTTCTGCTCGTTGATCCATGGACACCATAGGCTTAATACCAGAATTGTAGCGGTATATCACGCCATTGATCGCCCCTCCTACCCCTCCTCAACTGCAACAGGACAAAGAGAGCATTGACGAACAGTTCTCTCGTGCCTTTGCCCTACTCGACCAGCTGTCAAGCGATACTGCAACCTTAAAGGCTGCTGAAGAGGCACGAACCGAGCGCCTCGATAATGCACTTCGTGAAGTAGAAAATGTGATTGCGGATTTGAAGACCTCGTCGCGAAGACGGGATGAGGACACCCGTCGCATTGGGGAGGAGGTGAAAGGTTTAAAGGACAGCATACCCAAAGCCATAGATGGGGCAAAGGAAGGAAACGACAAAAGACTCAAGGAACTCGGTAGCGAGCTCAGAAGTTTGAAAGTCCTTCTCGGAAATCGACTTAGCTCAGCCGCATCCACTGTTTCAACCACTACTACTAATCAGTGGCCCAGCTCATCCACGCCTCAACCAAGTCAAGATACGGCCGTGAATCGCCCCAACGGGGCAACTGCCTCTTCACAAACCGCTCCACTCGCTCCCGTACCTACACCGGTATCACAACAGGTGCCGACTCCCGCTCCCAGGGAGAACTCCAGCAGTCCATTTTCTCAGCTCGGAAAACCCGCAAGCATTCCCGCGTGGCAGATGGCTGCTGCTAATAAATCTAAAACTGCCACAGTACCTTCACCATCAGTGGAGGACGCAAGCCCAAGCAATGACAACCAGCAGACAAGTGCTCCTGCCAGTTAATCAAAACGCGTTCCGTATATTAAAATATCAATTTGAGGCGAAATCATGGAGGGCTAATATTGTTCCGGTTCTTAAATGTATTTTAATTAGTTTGTCATTGGAACGGATCATTATTTTTTTAATTTTTTTATTGGTAGTGTATCCATAGTGCAATATTTATTTTATTAGGTTTGTTGTGCTTGAGTGGATCCGAACTCATATGATATTAGCAAATACTGCACACTTCTAATTCCCTTTTGTCCTCTTTCCTTTTTGTAGCTGTAGTAATTCTAATTCGACCCGCTATCTTTTTGATATTTTTGTATGGAGAGTTCCACCAAACAAACATTTTAGCCCCTCTGGGTCCAGACTCAGACTCCGGGCCTTGGCATCGATCATCAACTTTCCGCTCCCAACCTTTGGAAGCTTCCAACTCCACCATCACCCATTGCAAAATGCACACAGCAAACATGGACACATCCAGACACCATCGGGAAGCATATCGGAGCTACAGATCCCGATCGCGCTCACATTCACGCTCACAAGCAATCACCACTTCACATTCGCCTGTCTCAGACCGTTCTCGAGGCCGTGATCACCGTAACCGCCACCATCGCACCAGCAATGATAGACGCACACGGTCCCGTTCCCCAAAACAAAAAGGCAAGAGTCACAGCAGACGAAAGCATGAGAGACGAGTAGCAGTAGCACCAGTCACACTTCCGTTTGATGCCAGGCCACTTTCCAAACATGATCTGCAGTTGCTCGAGCCCATGTTCGCACTGTATCTAGATATACAGAAGCATCTCGATATAGTAGACCTGGATGAGTGGGAGGTGAAGGGAGGTGGAAGAGTTTCGTGGGAAATGGTAAGGCGATTGGGTTGCCCCCCCCCCCTTTCATAACGTTGAGCTGTTAATAGAAAAAAAGCAAGTTTGATACTGACACATCTGAGGAACCGTGGAGAACTTGCCGAGGGCTGGTACGACCCTAGCACTTTCCAAAAGGCACAGGAAGACAGCGCGGCGGGAGAATATAAGCGTGTCTATTCGCCTACACGTCGAGCTTCGCCGGATTATGACGAACGTTACGAAAGAGCTGAGAGGGAAGGTACGGGTGATACCCTGCGCGAACGCTCAACCAGCGCTGCCATACCACTAGACGAAAGAGCCAAGGACACAGAAGATGAAGACTACGACGAGGAAGAAGAATCATACGGCCCCAAACTCCCAACCTTGGACTCCTCCCTTGTCCTCGCCCAGTCAACTTCCAGAAGTCGTAGAGCAGATCAAAGGTCCGGCCCGACAATCCCAACATTCCAGGACCTACAACTGCAACGAGGTTCGTTTGCCATTTCCTTTCCTTTTTCACCTTACTTTCCCCTTTTCCTCTCCCCCCCCACCCCCCACCCCCCCCCAAACCCAGAAAGCATATTATCCTAAACTAACACACCAACACAGAATCCGAAAAAGAATCGCACAAGACCGGTTTCATCACGCAGCACAAAGAAACCTCCCTCGCTCGTGCCGCCCACAAAGCCCAGATACGCTCTGCGGAGGAAGAAATCGCCCCGCGCGCCGAGCCCGGTACACGCGAGCGGCGCCTAGAGAAGAAACGCGAGACTGCCGCTTCCAATCGTGCTTTTGCAGAATCGAAAACGGGTGGTGAGGACGACGGTGTAGTCGGGGATGACGAGCTAATGGGGGGCGGCAGTGGTGGAGGTGATGATCTTGCATTGCTGAAGAAGCAGAGGGAGAAAGACGTGCGGAAGAAGAATGAGAGGGAGCTCCGCCGTGAGGAAATGTTGAGGGCACGGGCGGCGGAAAGGGAAGAGAGACTGAAGTCATACCGGAGGAGGGAGGAAGAGACAATGAGTGTGCTGAAAACGCTGGCCAAACAGAGGTTTGGTTGATGTGTCCGCTCTTAAAATATGATTGTAGGTGCGGCAGTAGAGATGTTTTTTTAATAATTTTTTTACCTCAGTTATCTAAATTATATTCGGCTATTAGGCTATTATTGATGCCCTATTAAGTGATACATCCCTTCGATTTCATTCCTCCCTGAATGAATCCATTACGCCAAAGATTGAACTCAAGGCCCACGCTGGGAACGCAATATGTATATATGTACACGTATAGTCATAAAATTCAAAGCCACATCGAGTCGTTATTAAAAAGGGTTTGAAAAAATGGTCCGTCTTTTTTTTCCCTTAACACGTCGAATTTCGCCTTTGTCGAAACCAGTTCTTCGACCAAAGTGTTCCGATGCCACAGCGATCGGGATATATGTGATTAGGTTCAGATACATCTCGAGCCTCGCGGTAGGTAATAGCTCCCCATCAATCAAGCTGAAGACCCAGTGCCACCGCTGTTAACCTTGGCGGTTTCATGCCTGCGGTTCTCAGTATTGGACCAGTTACGGTGACGGCGGCGACGTTGCTGATTAGTAGTCGTTGGCGCGCCCTTTTTGCGCTGTGTGGGCAGTGCTGCTGCATCCGAATTGAGGAATGGTGTACTTTCGTCGACACCTTGCCCCATGTTCTTGCCAATATCAGCAGGCTCGCTTTTGGTCATCTCACGGCGTCGCCGAGCATCGACTGGCAACGGAGCAACGAAGCCCGATGTAGTTTCAGCAGCTCCCTGGCTAACACCCTTCTGCCCCAATTCAACATCATAATCCGCCATGGCACGCTGTCCTGACGCCATTTTATTTTTGGGGGACAAAGGGACGGCTCTTGGGTCTCCATTCCTCATTGAGTAGGCATCAAGAGCCGGGTCCTGGCTAACTAGTGGGGTGACGTTCTCCTTAGAGGTGTGGAGAAGGTCAGCATTATCGTTGGCCTCCCCTACAATATTTCTTGACAGCCCATAAGTTGCCCCGTTCATGTGGCCATCATTAGAAGAGTCACGTTTGATGCCAGCAGGTTGAGTAGACGTCGCTGGTAAAATTGTTGCGACGCGGACTCGATAACCTAGGGGGACAAATTCAGGAGCGTCTGGCTTCCAAATATTTTTCGAATTCGGTTCTTTTATGGGGATATCAGTTGCACAATTGGGGTTGATCTGACTCAAAGGCCCAAGGCTTCGCTCCTGAGTTTTGCTTGATGTCTGATTGATACCGTGCCCACCGGTTGATACAGTATCTTCTGAATCCTCTCTACTTCCCGTGCTCTGTGGTGAAACAGCAATTTCAGAATCATTCCAGACTAATGGGTCCCCTTTATCTAGCTCATTAATAGGAAATTTGGTCCCATGATATTTGGTCATCCCAATACCAAATCCTCTTTGGAAACCCCACAATCGCCGGTATGGGCCGTTCCTGTTCAGGAGTTGCTCGTGGTTTCCTTCCTCGACGATTCCGCCGTTTTCAACAACCATAATTTTGTCCGCGTGAATTACAGAAGACAGGCGATGTCTGGGAACATGGGAGGTTAGAAAAGCTACAGTATGCGCTATCAGGGGAACTGGAAATATTATGACTTACGCAATGATAAATGTCGTTCGTCCCTCGCTAAGGCAGTGCAAACTTCGCTGGACATGATCTTCCGTTTCACTGTCCATGCTGCTGGTTGCCTCGTCCAAAAGTACAATTTTTGGATCTTGGATAATCACCCTAGCAATTGCCACACGTTGTAGCTCACCACCCGAGAGTGTTTGGGCGCGCTCACCCACTATGGTTTCATACGAATCGGTAAAGGTCAAAATCCGTTCATGTAAAGCCACAGCCTTGCAGGCTTCAATTATCTCTTCGTCCGAAGCATCAGGTCTCCCGTATCGGATATTGTTCATTAAAGTATCCCTGAAGAGCGTTGGATTCTGGGGTACAACGCCAATGTTCTCTCGAATCTCGAAGGCTTTCCAGAGTGACTTGAGAAATATCCTGTCCGTCAATTCTCACACTTCCTGAAGTTGGATCATAAAAGCGATTCAGCATCTTCAAAATTGTTGTTTTACCACCTCCCGTCTGCCCGACCAGCGCTGTGGTCTGTCCAGATTTAGCTCTGAAGTTCACATTTTTTAGAACCTCTCTTTTCCCATCGTACGAAAAATTAACATTAGCGAATTCAATATCGCCACTTTTGAGATGGATGGGTTTTGCATGTAAATGGTCTGTAATGGTTGGTTTTCGCTTCAGTAGCACCAAAAATTCCTCCATATTTACCATATCGATGGCGAGGCCACCAAACCCATTTGCAATCAGCAAAAGGGGGCTAGAGAGTTGGGCCCAGTAGCTGAGCAGCATAATGAAACTTCCGAGGGGCTTGTTTCCTTTGACAACCTGATACGCTGCCAAAAAGCAGGCAATCATCAACCCTAAAAGTATCACCACGGACTGAATGGTCTGTTCCACGTGTCCCCAGATTTTAACCTTGCGGCGGGAAGTCAAATGGTCTCCCACGTTGGAGGAGTATCTCGATTTTTCGTAGGGTATTTGGTTAAAATACGAGACCGTGTGCCAGTTGCTAGAAGTCTCACTCATGTGAGTAAACTCTTTCGACGCCTTAACGACCCATTCCCTGCGTTTCTCCGTCTGTACGGATAATATTTTGCTGGATGACCACACAAATACTACAGCGACGGCTGCAATGTCCAAAGCCATATAAGCGTCGAATAGGTAATACAAGACAGTGATAGCTAGTGCAAGGTCAATCATCATAGGTCCGATAACGAAACAAAGAGAATACACCATATCTTTGACATTTTGACCTCGGATCACCCCTTGCCATAGAGCGCCACTGTTTTTGTTGTCATGGTAGTCACTTGAGAGTGTCATGATTTTGTTGTATGCTGCTGTGCTTAGGTTCTTGTATGAGTAGTCCTCCAGTGGTAACCACAAGAATTTCGTAATCGCTGGCAAACCACAATTCGAATCAAGAAGTCGAAGGGCAATGAAAAAAGAAATCTCTTTCAATGGGAAAACTCCTACGTGAGTGTTAGCAATCTTATAATGCGGAAGCAAACCTGGGCTACATCAAGTTGGCCTTCTTACCGTCATTTTTACTGAGGATGTTCGTAATTGTTCCTATTTGAAGGGGGATGATGATATTCATGATGCGTTCGAGTGCCATACAGATTCCAACCCCCACATAAAGCAGCTGCAGCTTTGGCTTTCGTGAAGGCCAGTAGAATGGGAGAATAAGCTGGATCATGGTTAGCCAAACAAGTCATTGAGGGAGGAATATGAGGGCTAATCTTGAGTCACCCTCCAAAAATATAAAAGAGAAGAGAAGAAAAGGAAAGGAAAAGGAAAAACATTGGCTTCAGACATACGCGTAAATTTGCAATGAAAGTCCATAAATCCAGTTCTTCGGGTGCCGCTCGATCTTTTTTTGGTTTTTTGGTAGGATGAACGGTTTCAGTTAAATTGCTCTGAGAATTGCATGATCCGTACCCATCTTCGGCTTCATCTCCTTGAATCCCGTTTGCAAGGTCATGTAGTAGTGGAGTGTTTTCTTCGTCAACAACTCTCTTGGCCTTGAACATCCGAGAACCGAAAACAATACATGGGAGGGAGAAGATGATAGACAGTCGAATTGCCTGAGATATCGTTGTAACAGTGGACAATTTAGTTTCGGGAAGGTTAAATCGAGTGGATAGTGAGAGCATCACAAGTTCAAATATGAAATATATGAGCCAGCAGCCATAAAGAGGATAGCCAGGGGGAGATTTGGCATCGATATAGGCCAAGATAGTGCTCAACCAAAGAAGAGAGGAAGCCAACGCAAATATCTGCCAATTGATGTATGTTAGTTACTTCTATTTCCTTCGTACATACGTGATATATAGTCAATACACGTGGTATACTCACGATAGAGTCCTGCGGCGGGGAGGCTATAGTCTTGGAAACTGAAGCATATATCAATACCATCGAATCGCCAACCTAAACGCGTGTGAAAGATTAGCGCTGATCATAAAACCTCATTTTCGTACAGGGCCACGGCGCTATGTATAATTCCATGACATATCACTAAATACGCCGCTTCAACACTTACATAAGTTGCCAATACAAGAAGCAAAACACAACCAAGCGCCAGCCTTAGGCGTCTCGGTTGTTGAACGGCCGTTTCCTTCTTCTTAGAGGACAGTATAACTTTCACAAGGGAAGAGAGAAAGTAATATGTCGCAGCGAATACGGGGAGGAAAGAGTGCAGAAATTGCACAGCGTGCAACTCACGCCCATGTTCCATCTTAGGCTCCATTGTGGTAGAAGCGCCGTCGTCACTAGGCATGCAAATCTAGTCGGAGGGCTGTACGTCGTGGGTAAACTGGTATGTTTGTTGTTGTGAAATGCTAAACACGGAGAGGGTGGACCCTAAACCAAGCGAGTTTACAAATCTTTGAGAGGGTGGAAGCCAAGGCACAAATATAGACGAAGCCTCCAAGACGCGTCTCGTTGGTCAGAAAACCAGCACCGAACAGGAGGAGAGAAAAAGAAGACTTCTGTTTGTCCGCAAAAGGGGAGAGGGGGGGGGGCGCGAGACAGAGCTTTAAATGCAAGCAAGCCAGCCAGCCAGAGGGAAGAAGGCGCAGAATGGAAGCACGAAAGGCAATAATAACGCCCGCAAAGAGAAGCTTCGAATGCAGTTGCATAGAAGGGAAGACCCGCGGGCGAGCCGGCTTGAGGGAGGGAACGACAGACAACCCGCAATTCCTTCAGCAAGTTCCAAACAACTTCCCGTGTAAAAAAGAACAGAAAAGGAAAAAAGAAAAATAGTGCCAAATTTCTTCTTTTGCGCCAGCTGTTCCGTGTCCCTTCTTCATCTATTGAAGCAAGTAATGCAGGAATTGCAGTACCCGAACGCCGAATCCTCTATAGAGACTCGCTGATTGCCGATTCTCCTGGAAACGAAAAAGGTAAAGATTTTTGTAAAACAATAAAAGATTTTAAAAAAATCAAGAAGAAGAAAGATAAAAAGAAAGATTAAATAAAAAAAATGACGTGAAGAATAATGAAAGCAAACCCCGTCCAGTTTCGAAAACGAGAGTAGGTAGATTTATATAAATGGGGGGAAGAAGTATGAGAAATAACTAGATCAGGTTTATAAGGTCATTCTGCTAACCCATGAAAACAAGGATTCGAAACGTAACTATCCTTCCCTTTTTTTGTCCCTTCGCCCAACGACTGCGAAGAGGGAAAAGTGAGCTGGGAAAAGATGTTGTGAGAGAAGACCAGGTGGGAAATATGAAAAAAAAAAAAAATGAAGGAGACAGCAGAAGCAGGAGAAGTAGCAGCCGCCGCAACAGAATATAAAATAAAACCTGGGTGGAACACAGAAAAACAAACAAGGAATCTTTCTGAGAGGATACGAATGGGAAAGGAGACTAAATAATTATACCTGCTCTGCTTCTTCCCAGGCGATAACGACTGCAAAATAAGGCAAAGAAAGAAATAAGATATTCAAAGCATGTAACAGGAGGCCTGAGACTCGGGAGAAGAAGAAAAAATTAAAAAAAATTAAAACAGGGGAACCACAGAACAAAGCGAGTGGATCTATATAGACACTAAAGGAGAAGTTGTTCTATAATAATTAGTCCCATATATATAGTATATATAGGACGATTCTTGTTTGTTTTAATAGTTGTCTTTTGACCAAAACTCTTTTTATAAGTCCAACGAATGGAACACCTGGCAGTGAGCGTCGGAATTAAACTCAAGGGATAACATGGGCATCACGGCAGAGAGTTTTTTCATTCCGTTCATTGGGCACTAATATAGATATGATAACTTTTTGTGTGAATATGTGCTTGAACTAGGTTCAGAATACCACCAATGTAAGCACCTCCGAATAAGCACCTCCGAATAACCTACATTTGTACACATTTGTACCTCTGCTCTGTACATACATACAGTACGCAGTACTCCGTACTCCGTACATACATGCCTGTCCCTCTCTTCCCCGCTTTCAGGGAGTGAGTGTACACTGTTGTGCCCCTTCAATATATATATAT
>LGUA01000101.1:0-33175 GCA_001660665.1 Emergomyces africanus
CTGTCAATCCAACAGTTTTTGGGTTCCACGGCGGAGGCATTATCTCCGATTTAACATATCGCGGATCCATTCCTTTATATCGAGTCGTCGAATCGCTAATCGCATCTATTCTTAATCTTTCGTTTCGCATTCTTTGTCGACCCTTTTCGCTCCCCGCCACCTTCCTCCCAATCTCGAACCCCTGAGATTTGTATCCCACATCCCCAACGCATCCGAACATCACTCGAACCTGCCCAGCTGCCTAAATAACTGCAAATGTGCGAATTATCTTCCTGACCCGATACCCTATCTGTTTTTTATGTTATAGGTGGAAACCATTAGCCCGGAATGGCCGTGGTACAGTTTGGCGCGGAAGATGAGGCCACCGTCTCCAAACCTGTTAGAAGGATGCGATGGGCCACCCAACGCCATGCGGGTGCCGGCGGATCTCGAAAAAGGCGCTCTATAATGGATAGACTGCACCGTCGTACTGGTTCCAAGGAAGAAAAGCGGAAATCCATTGCAAGCTCCCTACCACACGGTGACGGCTCGACAGTGGATGAAGGCTCAGTCGACACCTCGAATATTAGGAGGATATTCTGCAACGTGCCACTTACCGATGATATGAAGGACGAGGATGGCCGCTTCATGCCGAATTACTCGAGGAACAAGATAAGGACAGCGAAATATACACCGTTAAGTTTCGTTCCGAAGAACTTGTGGTTTCAGTGTCATAATATTGCAAATATTTACTTTTTGTTCACTATTATTCTAGCTGTAAGTTTCTCTTGCCATCGCATATTGTTTTAGCACTTGCCAGACTAGATATTGCACTGTGCTAATCTATTGTGTTCAAAAATTATTTACTAGATTTTCCCTATTTTTGGCGCCACCAACCCTGGTTTGAGCGCAGTACCCTTGATTTCAATTTTAACAATTACGGCCATTAAAGATGCGGTTGAAGATTGGAGACGGACAGTACTGGATAACGAGCTAAATAATTCCCCTATTCATCGGTTGGTGGAATGGAACAATGTGAATTCGGTTGAAGACAGTGTCTCTTTATGGCGGAGGGCCAAGAAGGCAACCACCAAATCCGTGGTGAAGTTTTGGAGGATGATAATTGCTCTCAAGAAAGGCGGAAAGGTGCAGGATCCCGAGGAAGAAATCCGCGCTGGACAACGGCCGTCAATAGATACTAGACGCACACACAGAACCTCGACTTATTCGTTCAGACAATCGTTCCAGTTGAACAATGGGGATTCCCAGGAGGACGGAGGCGCCATACAAATGACACCTGTCCCCTCGCCTAATCTCGATCAACATAACGCGCAGCAGGATGGGCAATCATTTGGGATGCTTAGAGCTTCAACAGATTTCCTCTCACCGGATCCACACCAGAAATTAGATCCTAGAAATACTCGCCGTGAATATGGGAGCGTGTTGAATAAGGGCCGACAGACTCCCCAGACCGCGAGGTTCAAACGTGATTACTGGAAAAACGTGCAAGTGGGCGATTTCGTGCGAATTTACAACGAAGAGCCAATTCCTGCGGATGTTGTTGTCTTTTCCACCTCTGACCCGGATGGGGCTTGTTACGTTGAAACGAAGAACCTTGATGGAGAGACGAACTTAAAGGTGCGACAAGCGCTTCATTGTACTCGCGCCGTTAAGCATGCCAGAGACTGCGAGAAAGCGGAATTTACGATTGAAAGCGAAGCTCCCCATCCGAATCTTTATGAGTACAATGGGGCGATTAAATGGACGCAGCATGACGCCAATTCACCAGACGGACCTGGGAGAGACATGGTGGAACCCATCACCATTAATAATATACTGCTCCGTGGTTGTAGTATCCAGAATACCGAGTGGGTTTTAGGCATGGTGATTTTCACTGGGCTTCAAACAAAAATCATGCTTAATTCTGGCGCGACACCATCGAAGCGGGCGAAGCTTGCCAGAGATTTGAACTGGAATGTCATCTACAATTTCATCATTTTGTTCTTTATGTGTTTCATCTCCGGGATCGTTCAAGGTGTCACATGGGGCCAAGGAAGAAATTCTTTGAACTTGTTTGAATTTGGGTCTTATGGCGGGTCGCCTCCTTTGGACGGTTTTGTCACATTCTGGGCTGCTGTGATTCTCTACCAGAATCTCGTCCCTATCTCGCTCTACATATCTCTGGAAATTGTTCGAACTGCACAGGCCATTTTCATCCACAGTGACACTTTCATGTTTTACGATAAGCTTGGATATCCTTGTACGCCTAAGTCGTGGAATATATCGGATGACCTGGGGCAGATCGAGTATATATTCTCAGATAAAACGGGGACATTAACTCAGAACCTGATGGAATTCAAGAAATGTACTATTAATGGAGTGTCCTATGGCGAAGCGTACACCGAGGCAATGGCTGGTATGCAGCGTCGCGAGGGTATCAACGTGGAAGAAGTCTCCAAAAAGGCCCATGAAGCTATTTCAAAATCTCGCGTTACAATGCTCCAACAGCTTCGTTCCATCCACGACAACCCCTACCTCCACGATGACCGGCTTACTTTTGTAGCTCCTGAGTTTGTTTCTCACCTTACTGGAACCATTGGCGAAGAACAGAAAGCTGCCAATGAGCATTTCATGCTTGCCTTGGCTTTGTGCCATACGGTTATAACAGAGCGCACTCCAGGCGACCCTCCTACGATTGAGTTCAAAGCTCAATCCCCCGACGAAGCAGCGTTGGTGGCAACTGCTCGAGATTGTGGTTTTACTGTGCTGGGAAGATCAGCTGACGATATCCGGTTGAATGTCATGGGTGAAGAGCGGTCGTATACGGTTCTGAATACGCTGGAATTCAATTCGTCAAGAAAACGAATGAGCGCAATTATCCGCATGCCCGATGGTAGAATTGTATTATTCTGCAAAGGCGCTGATAGCATAATTTATTCTCGCCTGGCTCGTGGGAAACAGCAACAACTCAGAAAGGCCACTGCCGAGCATCTTGAAATGTTTGCTAGGGAAGGCCTGCGAACATTATGTATCGCAGAGAGAGTGCTGAGCGAGGAAGAATACCAACAGTGGAGTAAAGAACATGATTTGGCTGCCCAGTCGCTCACTGATCGTGACGCGAAACTCGAGGAAGTGTCGAGCGCAATTGAGCAGGAGCTCACGCTTCTCGGTGGCACTGCCATTGAGGACAGGCTACAGGATGGTGTTCCCGATACTATCTCCCTCTTGGCGTCTGCCGGAATAAAGCTTTGGGTCCTTACAGGAGATAAGGTTGAAACAGCTATTAATATCGGATTTTCATGTAATCTACTCTCCAACGAGATGGACCTAATCGTCTTCAATATCGATAAGGATGACCTTGTCTCTGCCAATACTGAACTTGACACGAATTTGGCGACGTTTGGTCTTACTGGCTCTGACGAAGAACTTCTTGCTGCCCAGAGCAACCACGAACCACCAGCTCCGACACATGCTCTCATTATCGATGGGGATACGCTCAAGCTCATGTTGAGTCCGGAGCTGAAGCAGAAATTCCTCCTCCTATGCAAACAATGCAAGTCTGTGCTGTGCTGCAGAGTAAGCCCTGCTCAGAAAGCCGCTGTTGTGCAAATGGTAAAGACTGGGTTGCACGTCATGGCTCTTGCTATTGGTGATGGGGCGAACGATGTTGCAATGATCCAAGAGGCTGACGTGGGAGTTGGCATTGCGGGTGAGGAAGGTCGACAGGCCGCTATGTCATCGGATTACGCTATCGGCCAGTTTCGATTCCTTCAGCGCCTCGTTCTCGTCCATGGAAGATGGTCTTATCGGAGGCTCTGTGAGACAATTGCCAATTTCTTCTACAAGGTATGCTAGTATATACTATACAATGTTTACTTGGTTTACTTCACCACCTGGGGCCCCCTTTGTGTATGTTGCTAACGCATTGTTTAGAATCTTGTGTGGACGCTTGCACTCTTCTGGTATTCGATCTACAACAACTTCGATGGCTCCTACCTCTTTGACTTCACGTACATCGTCTTGGTCAATTTGGCATTTACTTCACTTCCTGTGATATTGATGGGTATTCTAGATCAAGACGTGGATGACAAGGTTTCTCTGGCGGTCCCGCAGCTGTATAAGACTGGCATCGAGCAGAAGGAATGGACCCAAAAGAAGTTCTGGTAAGTGGTTTTTCCCGATGTGCAGCGACGAATCTCACACTTTTTTTTAACATCACTCCACAGGCTATACATGCTAGACGGTCTTTACCAATCCATTATTTGCTTCTTCATGACTTACCTCGTTTATCGCCCTGCCACTGGAGTGACTGATAACGGACTGGACCTCAGCGATCGGATGCGTATGGGAGTGTTTGTAGCCTGTTCCGCAATTATTGCTAGCAACACTTACATTTTATTGAATACTTATCGCTGGGATTGGTTGACCGTTCTCATCAACGTTATCAGCAGCCTTCTCATCTTCTTCTGGACGGGTGTTTACACTTCAGTTGAATCGTCCGGCCAATTTTATAAGGCCGGCCAGGAGGTATTCGGCACGCTGTCCTTCTGGGCTTTAACATTCTTGACCGTGACGATCTGCTTGGCCCCTCGATTTGCGATCAAATCGATCCAAAAGATATATCTTCCAAGGGATGTAGATATCATTCGCGAACAAGTCATTCTAGGGAAATTTAAATACTTGGATGAAAAAGAGGGGTTTGTTCCTCCGATGTCTCGAGATTTATCCCCTACGTCAACAGACCTTGGGAAACCCCTTGAGGTGTCCACGAAGCGATCGAAGTCTATGCCCGAGGACGAACGACCAATTTACCCACCATCAGTTGCCCCAACTGCCACCACCCACAACCCTAGAAGCCAAAATGGAAGCGATGGAACAGGATACACTGCAAGCTTGGATTTCCGACATCAACAACAGCAATCAGTTGACCGCGGACCTTCATACGACCGTGTCCAACAGTCAATGGATCCGGTTCGGGGAAGCTTCGAAGCCAGCCGGGACTTTACCTCCGCTGCGATGCTATCTCGCATGGAGTCGACGCATGTGGACCCCAATGAGTGACCGTAACTAATATGCTTCTCTCCTATATCTCTCCATATATATCTTTGGACCGATCCGTTCTTTGTCTCTTTTTGTCACTTGCTAATCTATACCTTTTCCGACCGTCACTATGTCCCTGATAACTCCTTCTTGCCGTTATTGTAAATGTGCCCTCTTCTCTTTTGTTATTATTCCGTGATGCCACTTTTTAACCGCACCTCTCCTTCTATATATACTCCCACCTAAAAGATTTGCATGAGCGTCAATTTCTTATATACTTCTTTCCATTACCCCCGCTCGTTCTTTTCTTTTGATTTTGTTCTGTCACCCTTTTATTGTTACGATTAGAGGCGTTCAACTTCCTTGCATGTTTGGCTTTTGGCTCTTCCGGGGAAGGGGAAATGGCACCTTTTTTTGATCCCTATTTTTTTTGACTGGCGCCTGGCATGCGAATTTTCCATCCGAACTTTTATATAACCCACTCTTTGTTCTCGTTTCTTTCCTCCTTTTTTCTTCTTCCTCTGTCTCCACACTAAAATAATTTTCATTTCTTGGCTTGGAAATGGTAAATATCTATATCTACCTTTCTTTCTGTCACATATTTTTTGTTCCCCATGCGCCATCACCAAGCCCCCCCACAATTGAGGCGTAAATTTTTATTTATACCTGAATTGTGTTTTTTCCCCTTCTCTCCCTGTTACTGTTCCGTCCCCCCTTACTTTTCATTCTCGTTGTTTACTGTGTGTCCGTATGTGCTGTACAAAAAAATTTAGCTGCATGGTTTTTTAAAATCGCAATAACTGAGCTCGTTTATTCATTTCCCCATGTTGACTCTCCAGGCCTACATCTATCCTTAAGCGATTATTTTGAATTTTCTAGGGATATCTAGCTTCTCTGCATGCGGAAATGAAACAGATTTCAGGGGCGTCTCAGTTCTATAATATAAACGGCGTTCACATTTTGCATTCCAAAACGGAGTAAGTAGTGACAAGGGGCGGACGGAAGGCGGGGATAATAGAGAGTGAGCTTAGAGAGATCTATGTAATTTGGGAAACTAAATCTATTTTTACTAATTTTCATACAATTTGATCTGTTCTGGTGCGGATGTACGGCGTGGTCCGTATGTAGTACTAAGCGCATAGCGTCTGGTTAATATGCGTTTTAACATGATGCTGTAAATGCTGTATATAGTACTAGTATGTACATAATCTGCCCCCAGTAATTTCTTTTTATTGAGCGTCACTGAAAACGTCCAATACAAATAAGGCACTTTCCGCTCTCGCAGAGCCCTGCTCCGAGCGATATTTAAGACACCGCGAAAAAGTCGCGCGGCTTCTGAACTAGCGCTGAGACCATTTTTAAAAGTTAAGCGCGCCTATTCCGCGGGTCACCTAAACCTACTACTTAGTACTGCGTACTCCGTACTCAGCCAACTTCCCTCCAACGACTGGCCCGTCAATAAATTTTACCCAAAATATAATAATAGTGTTTCTCGTCTTCTGCTGTTTTCAGGAACAGCGGCCTGTGCTACCTAGACTGGAATAAAAAGGGACGACCGGCCTGGCACTCTGGAACCCACTCTGATTTAATTGTGTTCCGGGTGGTGGCAGCCACCACACCCCAGCTCGATTGCAGGCAGCATATAAAAGAACTTGAAGCCATGATGGAGGATGTATGAGCCGTGTAGAGTGATATGGGGCACCTCTCGCTAATTTCGATTCTTTACGTCTGATCCGATTCCCTCTTTTCCTGTACAATCTTCCATTTTGATCCAGATCAGCTTTACTGGGTGTGAAGCTTGCCCTAATCGCGGGGCAGCTGAAAACCATGGCGGAGCTGATGGATGTTCTTGAGTGAGTGCTGTGGGGAATTTATTTTGGCTTTTACATGTTGGAAGGATTCAAGATATTCTTCTTTTTTGATCTCTATCTTCTCCTGCGGTTCGCGTTGTATTATTCGAAGCTATATGTCTGCACTTGCTAACTGCTTGTAAAAAATAATAGGGAATTAAAATCCCTCCCAGAACAACTTCATATGCTCTGTCCCCGCCAAAATGAGAATGATATGGAACAGTACAACGATGAAAATATCCAGTCTCTTAACCCCGCCGGCCCAGACGTGAAACCCAATGTCGAAAACCTCAACCGTATATCCGATGCCACTTTACGAAGACAGAAATTCCTATCGTGCATGCGCCTTCTTGCGTTCAGCGGCGATGAAGTTGAGATCCAACAGGAATGGATATGGAGACGACTTGAGCAGGATCTGGAAAAATGTGACTTGTGCATCAAGGAATATTACAGGGGAAAGGTGTGGCTGATGGATATGCTGGGCGAGAGCTACGATGAGTTCGAGGTGGAGAAGTTTGGCAAAATCATTGATGAAAGGGAAATTAGGCGGATCGTGAAGAACTTGGATCGAGCAACAAGCATATTGAAGACCGTTCCTGCACATCAGCGGAGTCTTTCGGTTTTGGATCGCACCGCGCTGTTGTCGATTTTCGAAGCCATGAGTTCAAAGGCGATGTTAAATGAGGACGAGATACTCCGTGCCCATTTTGATGAGCCGTTTGCATTGGTGCAGACCAATCGTACGTTGAAGATGCCCGAATATATACCCGCGACCACTAAATTCCTCTTTGATGCGAATGAACAAAGGCAGCGTTGGGCTTTTACTTCTTGGGCAAGAATGAAAGGACCACCTACCACGCCAGATTTCGAATGGGCTGTCAAAGAGCCACTTCTTGAGGCGCTTCGTCGAGCATCCTGCCAGCCTGTTCAATCAGATCTCGTTCAGAGGCTGTGGGCTGGCATTCATGCTATCGTAAATCGGTTAGATAAAGAGCAGATCACTCACAACCTTAGAGCTTTGGAAATCGACCCCTGTCGATTATCAGTTGATCACCTTGCTGTTCCAACCCCAGGATTACGCTCATTGTTAAATACCATTCACATCTTCCTTGAAAAGGCACCAAGCGATTTTTGGGATGCCATGCAGACCATTTCGCCGCAAGCGATTATTGAACAAATCGTTTATAACCCTCAGTTCGATGCCTTTCTACTTGAGTCCCATGACAATAATGCTTTCGAGAAACCTTCATCCTTGAGGGATATGCTGTCGTGGATCGGGCCGTTTATGGCCTCACTCAAAGGAGCACATCAACCACAAGCATGCAGGGTGCTTGTTTTCCAACTTCTTACGAGGCTACAGGACTCCCGATTTCCAGCCATTTCGAGGTATACTTGCTACCGAATTGGTCTTTCCACTCTCCTTTCTACTTTGCGGACTTTCACCGATAACGAGTCAGCGAGGGGTTCCGTTGCCCGGGTCGTTCTGTCAGATACTCTTGAAGTTACAAGTGATAATATCAGCCATTTCATGGAGCCTATTGAATTTCCAATTGAAGGGAGTAAAGAGGCTATTGCCGGATTATGCGTGGACGTCATTCGAAACGCCCTGGCTCTGGAATGTCAGTCCCTAAAATCTGACTACGAGGTTATCCTTCGTCAGAAACCCATGGCGCATGGCGTGAGCACATACTCTGCTAAGATTTGGGACGCAGTTGTCCAGCATCTTGATGAGGAGAACCTTGGGTTGTCGAATGCTGCTCTCATGGGTATCCTACCCCTTGTTGGATTGGAAAAATTTCCAACGAAGGGCGAGAATAGCAAAGAGAAAATGCACTTCAACGTAATCTACGGCCACTTAACACACCTTGCTTGTCAGATCCTTGAAAGGCTAGCGGATTTCAAACCTGAACATTTGGATAGTTTATTTAAGAGCCACGACACCAATGGCTCGTTGATATCAGCCCTCTTCTCTGCCGATCTAAACACCTACCAAGCTGCGGTGGATCTGATCAAGGCTATCAGTGGCCAGTCTAGCCGCAAAGAAGCAATATCTCACCTATTACAATCCTTCTACGCGACTACGATGTACGGATTCAGCTTCTCGTTCCGACGAATATCCAACATGAAAACGTTTGCGTCCGCGCCTCGAATGCTTAAAACTGGAACTGATATTATCGATGTGCTTTGTGACTCTGAAACAGGTATTCTTAGAACTCGAAAACTGGTTGATCGAGTGGAAACCCTTGCCCTTCAAAGGTTATGGGAGTACCAATGGCAAGCTCTCACGACTATATTCCAACAAACAGAAACATGGCATATGATGGGAAACGATAGGACAGTTATGCTAGAATTCTGCCGCGATACCATCCAGTTCGCAGATCTTCTTTTCAACCAATTCACAATTTTTGCCAGCAGTATATCCGACTTTGCCCCCTCCGAGACTAAATCTGCGAAGGAAAATTTGGTCAAAGCCCCAGCGGCGACAATGGACTCCATGGTTAGATGGCTTCGTTTGAAAGATGATTATCTAGCGACCACTTTAGTAGGGCTTGTTGCGAAGCTTCTCCGCCGTATGGGAGAATTAGACGTAACCCTGGCTGCAGATACTCTGAAGTATATCGAAGATGTGGCTCGAACATCTTCGATCAGAACAATCATAACTGCTCAGGAAAAGGCTGAGCTCGTGAGAGCTTTAGAATCGTACTATAAGAAGCCATTCGTAACAGTGCAGCCTGTGCCGGTTCCAAAGAAAAAGAGGCAGAGCACTATAACTTCATATGCAAAGCCCATCGATCTTACCAGTGTTGAAAGCCCCTCCAGGATATCTGGAAGTGGTGAGGATGAATTCGACGACGATATACCGGACGAGGTGCTTATGCAGCTCTCGGGATCCGTTGAGCTCAACAAAGCCCGTATTGCTGCTCAAAAACGTCCTGAGAAGCCTGCAGTTCCTCTATCAAAACATGTACCCCGGTTAGTCAAACCCGTTACAAATGTTCTCTCTTTCCGTGAGAAACGTGAGCGGGAGAAGGAAGAGAAGAAGCGGCGTGATATGGCTGAGCTCGCTCGGTTGAAAAAGAAGATACCATCTCAAACTGCTTATCAAGGATCTGGCTTGCAAGGGATTAATGTTAACATTGACGAACATGACCCTGTTGAGAGTATGATGGTATCTGATTCAGATTCTGATACCGACAGCGAAGAGGATGAGGAAGGAGATGTTCTTGGACGAAAGTCCACATCTAGACCTGATGCCGTCAAAGCATATGAGGAAAGTAGGAAGAAGTTACTAAACCAGCGTGGCCCTATTAAGAAAGTCAAACTCGTGCGTTCTGCTAAGGATATGCGAGCGAGGCTCTCGCCGGATCTCTCACAGCTTCACAGGACCCTGCTAAGCTGGGAATTCTTCGCTAATGGTGATCTTCCTCCTAATTCGGATCGCACAGACTACAGTCTCGTCTCAAACACGTTTTCTGATGCGATGGATTACCAAAAAACTTTTGAGCCCTTGCTGGTATTAGAAGCCTGGCAGAGCTTTCAGTCGGCGAAGGAAGACAGCTCGTTCCAGCCCTTCGAAATCAAAGTTTCAAACCGCATGTCAGTGGATGCTTTTGTTGAGGTTACTACATTCATGCAACCTACGGAAGCTAAGGATTTAGGGCTAGGGGAGTCGGATTTAGTACTGTTATCGAAGTCTGGTAATCCTAGTTCTGATCGTAAAGCTCCTCACTGTCTCGCAAGGATTTTCCGGTCGAGTAAAAAGAAAGGGATGATGGAAATTTCCTATCGTATAAATCCTTCCAACCCGCTCGTTAACTTTATTTTACCGGGGACTTCGCTTTTTGGCGTACGGGTCACATCTTTGACTCCCGTGGAACGAGAATATGGAGCTTTGATGGCATTTAAATACTACGATTTAAGCGAGGAAATCATCAAAGCGAAGCCATCGCCCATATTAAACTATACGCCGGAGTCTCTAAAGCCCATAATCGACACATATAAAGTCAATCCTGCACAGGCGAAAGCAGTTAGATCGGCTATGGACAACGACGCATTCACATTGATTCAAGGGTATGCGCGCAATATTATAATTCTGCTTTGCTAATTCTTTTAATGCTAATTATTATTTTCTAGCCCTCCTGGTTCGGGCAAAACGAAAACCATTGTCGCCTTGGTTGGTGCTATTTTGACCCCTGTCTTGTCTGAGCAAAAAATTGCTCGACCTGGTTCATCGGCTGAATTCAAGACAGCTACACGAGCTACGACGTCCAAGAAATTACTCGTGTGTGCCCCGAGTAATGCAGCTGTTGATGAGTTGGTTATGAGATTCAAGGAAGGGGTCACCACAGCGAGCGGACAGAAACGTAATATATCAGTTGTCCGTCTCGGTCGAAGCGATGCAATAAACTCGAATGTCATTGATGTAACTTTGGATGAACTCGTGAATACAAAACTCGGACAAAATGGCGGTCGCAAAAACGGCAATGAGAAGGACTTACAAACCTACTATTCGGAGCACAAAGAGGCTTGTACTCAGTTCAACGAAATTCGTGAAAGACTTGATCAGCGTCGTGCTAAGGGTGAACATGTTCCGTCTGAGTTAGAGCGAGAATTCGATTTATTGAAACGGAAAAAGGCACAGCTTAGTCAGGCTATTGATAATGCTAGGGATAGTAACCAGGCAGCAGCCCGGAATGCTGATCTTGCAAGAAAAAAGATTCAACAGGAGATCATTGACGGCGCGCATGTAATATGTGCCACTTTGAGCGGAAGCGGTCACGAAATGTTCCAGTCGCTTAGCATCGAGTTCGAAACAGTCGTTATCGACGAAGCAGCGCAATCTATTGAGCTGAGCGCCCTTATCCCTCTGAAGTATGGTTGTTCCAAATGTATCCTTGTCGGTGACCCTAAACAATTGCCGCCAACTGTCCTTTCAAAAGTTGCATCACGCTTCCAGTATGAACAAAGCTTGTTCGTCAGAATGCAAGCCAATCATCCGAATGACGTTCATCTTCTCGACACCCAGTACCGAATGCACCCAGAAATCAGCCGTTTCCCAAGCGCAGCATTTTATGACGGTCGACTTCAAGATGGGCCAGGTATGGAGAAACTACGAGCTAGACCGTGGCACGGTAGTGAGCTTCTTGGCCCATACCGGTTTTTCGACGTGCAAGGGCTGCATTCGAGCGCTCCAAAAGGTCACTCATTGGTGAACGTAGCAGAACTCCGCGTGGCAATGCAACTCTACGAGCGGTTGATTACTGATTATAGGACCTACGACTTTACGGGCAAGATTGGAATTATTACTCCGTATAAAGGACAACTTAGGGAAATGAAAAACCAGTTTGCAAATAAGTACGGAAATTCAATTTTCACCACTGTCGAGTTCAATACCACGGATGCATTCCAGGGACGAGAGTGTGAAGTTATTATCTTCTCTTGCGTGCGAGCATCTAATCGTGGCATTGGTTTCTTGGCTGATATTCGCCGGATGAACGTTGGGTTGACTCGTGCAAAATCTTCGCTTTGGGTGCTGGGGAATTCCCAGTCACTCGTCCAAGGTGAATTTTGGAATGGGCTAATTACCGACGCTCAGTTGAGAAACCTGTACACCCAGGGAGATATCTTGAAACTCTTACAAAAGCCACAAATTAGCTTGGATATGGAACTTAGAGATGTGGAAATGATTGACGCTCCAGCGAGCGCGAAGAGCTCAATCCCATCGAGACGCGGATCTATAACTCCTGGTGGCAGCCGTCCTTCCTCCTCCCTTTCAACAGGCCGCCTTTCCAGCATCCCGGATACCCACCCTACGTCCTCCAGAGACACTCCGGGCCACAGCCCAACACTAGCGCCTTCGACCGGCCCCAGTGGACCTTCTGGAGGGAAGTTCGGTTTGAACGAATTAGCCATGTGTGGATTTTGCGGGAGCTATAAACATATGACGACAAACTGTGATAACATGGAGGCTAAAATGGCCAGCCGCGGCACCTGCTGGCGATGCGGAGACATGTCGCATTCTAAGAGAGATTGCATGGTAGAGCGCTGCCTCCAGTGCGGTGGCTTCGGGCATTCAGAGCACGTATGCAAGTCAACCGTCGTCCTCCCCAAACGGGAGAAGGATAAAATCGCCCGTGACGAACGTCACCATGCCCAAGCTCAAAAAGCGAATCTCGACAGGCAGCGGAAAAGACAGCTTGGTGACCACGATCCGAAGGTACCACCCATCCAAGTGCCATCCAAAATTGCCTCGAATGCGCCGTCGTCCACAGGGTCGCCTCATCAAAAACGAGACCTGCCAAATGCTGAACAGGGAAGTTCTGGTAAGCGTAAAAGGATAGAGCCAGAGCCTCCCAATGTGCCCACAAATTTGAAAGTTCGAAAACCCAATCCACAGTTTAACGCTCAGTTCGGAGCACCGATGAATGCCCCAAAAGGCCCGCGGGGGAATAAATTAAATGCTCACATTGTCGCTCCTCCCTCCAGCGTAAGTCATTGCTCTGATCATTTTCGATGACTAAAATCAATTATATATTTTACTAACCTATTAATTTTGAAAGGATCTGGTAATACCATCGAAATCCGGACCGGGCCATCTTCCAATTGATTCGAAGGCCCGACAAACTTCCCTTCCTGGTTCTGGGGCTGGACCAGAGAAAGAGGCAACAAACGTAAGTTATGCCAAATTTTCCATCAGCCCCCACGCCAACTCCTTGTGAATAGAAACAGTGCTGTATTAACAGTGTAATCCTACAGACCGGCCCACCGCCTCCGTCTTCACGTCCTAATAATGTACCTCCGCGTCGAAAGGTCGAAAGCAGAGGTCCGCCACCTATGCGAAAGAAGAAGCCAACAAGCATATTTATTCAACCGAAAAGAAGATAGAAGTTATTATTTTGCTTCTTGCTCCTTTTTTATTATCATTCTTATTATTCGACGACAGTTGTATTATATTTTGCCCGCTCTCTTGATGAGCTGCCGTGGGCTTCACGTTTTCTTGCACGTCCTCATTCATTGCAGCATAACATAGATGTCATTTATTATTTTTGAATTGTGGCGTTTGGAGTTGTTTGTTTGATGACGATTTCCTTGTCTGTTATGTTTTTATGCCACTCATGCCATGATTTCCTTCGGCCTTTGAATTTATGTTTTCCTTCACTTCTTGAATGCGACATCAATTGAAAAAACAGAACGAGTGAACCAATTAAATGAGATAAGAAACGCGTCCGGGCGGTGTTAGTAAACTATTTGTTTTACTTTACTGTATTTCCATTTCCATTATTTTCTTCAATTATTTACACTTTTTTCCGGCGCTGCCACTTGTATCACTTTTCTTCATTGTCGATTCAGAACCGAGAACTGTTTTGTAAAGACAGGGAGTTATTTATTTATGCGCAATGGTTGTTATATTTTTTGATATTCTTGCTGTGCACTCATTTAGACAGTGGGACGATTGGGCAAGTCGGATACTTATTTAATTGGCACTCTTTGATCCCCATTCTCTCTCGTTGCTTCGATACGGATACTGATCTATTTTTTTGGCCCTATTACTCATGCCAGGGAAATACCGCTTTAAAAGCTACTTAGTCGAAACTTAAAGGTCCATTCAATATTCAGACTCGTTCAGACTCAAGAGCACAAACATGTACCTGAACATCAGCATGAAGAGTCATATATATAGCTACCTGGAACCTGTGTGACTGTGCATGCCCTACGCGATACACATGCGACTACGTATCTTGATACCGATCGGTGCCGGCAGGTGTAAGCACTACTAGCTGGATGGATATCGATACAATACCACGCCACTATAATAGAGCACGAGCTTGCAGATAACCGCGTCGACATGTGGATATCCGTCGAATCTGTTGCGTCAGCCATTCCTTCCATGCGTGTGTATTACAATAACGTGGATTCTGAAGAACGCGAGGAGCGTGTCATTCATATCTTCTCCGGTTATCTTGTCAGTGAACAAGTTCATATCTAATGAAGGCAGCAGGAATAACATCCCCCCCGCCCCCCGCCCCCCCTTTCTTTAGGCCGGGAGTGCGGTGGAGATGAAAAATGGAGAAAGATTGTTTTGCTCCCAGTTTGGCCTCTTATCAACAAGAAGGACGAGGATCACTGATTCTGGAGTATTTACAAACATGGATTGCACTGCGTATGAGTCAGGGGTAGGGGAGATTTTAATTCCTCGTGGGCATTTCTTCAATAATATGTTCGTGCCCGATGCATTAAAGAAGATCGCTTCGGCCAGTGGCAGGGAAGGCGATGGGGGAAAAGAAGAAGGCAGCGTTTAGGCTCTATTGTTTTTTTCGGTCTGGGTAAGATGTGAGTGAGGGTGGAGGATGTAGGTGGGCATTCTCCGGCTTCCGCTAACAGGACAGAAAGAAGTATTATAATACATGGCCAAGGTTACGCCTGTGTAATCTAGGTCAGGTTACTCTGTAGATTGCGAACTGTGGAACCGTGAATGTGGTCATCGTATTTAATTTGGAGTTGCAAGGGTGACGTTCTATCTGGTCAGTGGACGTTAAATTGTGACTTGTTGATAGTATGTGGTGCTGCCATGAAATCGATGAAATATTAAAGGGTAAAGGCATAGTTGGAGGAGAATCCATTCGTTGTCGTCCGACTTCGGTGAGACAAGAAACGGGCATTTATATAACCCAATTAGCCACAAAAAGTAGAGACCGCCGTTACCTCGTTAGTCATTCCTCAGCAAATATATGTATTATTCCTATTCAGCGGAATATCAACTTGTCAATCAATACGCCTGTGGAGTGGGGAATTAGAAGAATTAGAACTCCGTGGCGGTGACAGGGAGCTGCTGACAGCCTTATTTTTTTTTCGCACATTACAGGGGTCGGCTCAACATCGGGGTCTCCAGCCCGCCATACTGTTGAGTTTTTCATTGACTTCCCGAAGGCGGCCTATCAAGTTCAAGTAGTGCACGTTCAATTTGCAAGGAACTGGCTGCTGAAACAAAGGTGCGCGGGTTGAGCGAAACCTGGTGGAGAGTATTCAGAATCCGTCGAGCAATAGAGTGTAATCGAGTTGCTCTGTACATGATATATCAGGAAGAGCTTTTACCTGTTGCAGTTTGAATTTGAACCTTGATATGTATTCTTCCTGTTTGGAAGACATGAAAATTTTTAGGCCGAAGGGGCAATCAATGTTTTTGGCCATTTCCCTCGTTTTACAGAGCGGGCCGTGGTTCTTCTGGATGTGCAGTTCCTTTCTTGCCTACTATTGATCGACGGGGCGTTCACCGCACATTAACCCTGGAGTTAGGCAATAAAAATTAAGAATACAAAACCAAGCAAGATGATGAAAGAAAAAGAAAAGAAGGAAGAAAGCCCTTTCGTGAACAAATGCCAAACTGTCGTCCGTTTGGGAGCTTCGAAGCAGAGAAAATTCATAACCACCACGAATGAAAGAAGAAATATATTGTTGCCCTGATCGAATTGAAGCCCACAACTCGCGCAACAGCGGGGTCCATCCAGGCCAACTCGGACAAAAGCGAAAGATGCGTCTGCATACGGACGTACTGTTATGTACGGAGTACATACTGCTGTATATGCAGCGGGATGGGCCTGTAGGCTGTTCAATTGTTTTCTTTACAGTTTTCTCGTTGGCCCGTAAATATCTCAAGGATCAAGCCTTCTGTGCCTTTTCCTAATCTTTTGTCCAATTCCTTTAGCCAAATGTACAGTGCCTGTAAGTTAACAGGGCCGGTTCCTTGCCACATGCCGTCAGAATATTCTTATTGGATGGAAACGACATGCACTTGGCTGCACTGGACGAGTGAAAAATCTCATTGATCGTTTGTTGATGAAGAGGGGAAATCATCTTGTTAAAAATGTGAGAGATGAGTTTTTTTTCTTGATATATTTTCATCGTCCTTGATTTTATCTATCCGCCTGATCCAATAGCTCAAGCTATTAATTTATTTTCTTTTAAATTGCCCGGTTCTGTTCGGATCCTGCCCTGAAAAGAGCATCGGCTAGCGTCCGAGAATATATTTTGTTTCTTGTAAAAAGATTTTTGCAGCTCAAAAACAGCCTGCTTTTCATGGTTTGTGACCTGCAGCAAGTTGGCTGGCAGCACCACAGGACAGGCAACGACTGGTTGATTTGGAGCTTGTTCTTGTCAGCGTGAGCCTGGAATTGGCTTCCTTGGCAAGCATTCATGCAAAGGGATATGCGCCATTGGTCGTTTCATTGCGGGGATCGTTAGTGGATTGTCCGCCCAGCTTAGCTCTCTTTTGTTTGGTCTGGAACCGGGTCTCTGGGTCACGAATGTTACTTTTCTACGCCGAGTAGGCGCCTGAGCTTGCGACAGATCGTCGAATACCTGCGTAACAGGGCGGCTGTAACGCGGGGATTGGGGGTTGGCTAAACGGTGCGAGCGGAAGATCATCAAATGGAGATCGAAGTAGATTGTGAAGGAGTTTGACTGATTTTGACTTGCAGATGCTGGATTTTGGAGCACTTGTTGATCGAGGTTTTGTTGCTTATCAAGTTGATAGATTTCGTTTTCATTCTTCTTCGTCTTCTTCTTCTGTTGGTCTTTCTTTTTTTTTCCTTTTTCTTTTTTCTTTTTTCTCTCTTTGCTTGATCCCTGCTTTGGAACTGGGATTGTTTAAAGGTGTGGAGGTGATCAGGTTCATCGCATATATTTCTACAGATACCCCTCAAAGAAATCAACGAACTCTGTCGCGAGTACTTTGTATTAATTAATATTTCATCTCGCCGGATTTCTGAGAAGGGATTTTTTGTTTTCTTTGTGAATTCTATTCCCCCCTGTTCCTTTACACAGCGCCGGTCGCGCTTTTCATTAAATGCTCGTCACACCGAAAGCGGAAAGTTGGGATAGATAAAACGAAGTGGTACGAAGGGACACATCCCTGCTCACATCAATTTTCTCGTTCTGCCCCCTGCTGCTGCTTGTGGTATGTTGTCATTTTTTAGTCAAGTCTTTTTCGACGTCAAAAGAAAAGGATTGTTTTGTTCAAATGCGAGGCTCTACCATGTGTGTAGGAATGAATATCTCACAGCGTATGATGTGCATAGTATGCATAGGAGAGGCAGCTTTTCGTCCTGCTCTCCGCTATTACGCGCTATCCGATATTTAGAGAGAATGGAAGCAACTGACGACTTAGTAAATAGAGAGATCGTCCAATTGATTTTTTTTGTATGACAAAAATACAACCGGGAAAATTCCAATCTATAGGCATTTGACGTTTGACAGGGCGGCAGCGCACATAAGATGCAGCGCCCAAGCGGCAATTTCTCAAGGCCGGGTACGCCCGGTCCTACGGTGCCAATGGGGCGGTCAAGAGAGGATTTAGTAGCGGTGGAAAGCAGTATATCATCAAGGTCTCCACCTGATAAACGGCCTGTCACCCGGAGGGGCCCTATCCATGATGCTGGCAGCAATATTGGCTATGAGGATCTGAGCAAATGTGATCTCCGGCCATCGACGGCAGTAATTACGCAAGCCAATTGCGTGAATACACTCGATTTAATGAAGTTCTTTGACGACCAACATGAACCAATGCAACGTTCAGCGCCATATCAGATTGTGGTGAACTTGGTGGCATCGGGTCGTAAGCGACTGCGATTGCTTGACGACAGCAAGTCCAACGCACAAAGGCGCAAAAGCAATGAGGTGGTAAAAGAAGACCACCATCACCACCAGACAGAAAAACCGAGATCGAGGATATGGAGTTCTCTGTCAAATACAAAAAAGAAGCGGGCGTGGAGCGGCGGGGCCGAACTCCAGACTGAAGCCCATAACGACGAACCAGTTGACATCCCCCAGCGGCGGAAATGGATGGTGCCTGGAACTGGCACCAGAAAGAACTCCAAGGGGATCGAGTGCGAGGATCGCGACTTTTTATACCCTGGAGTAGGCAAGCTACCGTCTCTGCCAACCCGCAGCGGGAGGACTGCCACAGACAATATTAGCTGCTGCAACAGGCAGAGTTCAGGAGATGCCTACGGCCAACCAGAACCAACCCACGATAATCCCAATCAAACAGACACCAAAAAGGGTGCTGAAAGGGCTGAAGACTCCACTGCCGGTCCGCTCGCAACGGTTTCAAGTAGCCTAGTCAAGGACCCGAGCTTTCTAGCGCTGAAACGCCCTGGAGCTAACGGGGCTTGCGAAGTCTCCACCAGCCATGACAGCACCACCCCCCTGGCTGTGAGAGGTGGCAGCGAGAGCTTTCGAGAAAATAATAACGGTCCTCATAATAATAATAATACCACTACAAATAACAATAAACCCGAGCGCACATACTGCCAGTACCAGCGTCCATTGCAACAGCATCCTTGTGCGGGGCATACCACTGTGTCGGCGGGCTCATTATCACAGCTCCAGCCCAGCGATTGTCGTCTCGTGTCGAATAACACGGACCCAGCTCCACAGCTTCCAGATACCTCACCCGGCTTAATACCACCCATACCGGGCTACGAGACAGAGACAAAGACAAAGACAAACGAACCTCAGGCTTGCCCACCCTCCGACCAGACTCACCTCGACCTGCAGTATCTGCCTCCTAGGAGTTCCAGCAAAGGAGCGTCCATCTTCGCTGGGTTCACACATCATCGCCGTCGGAGTTCTTACTCAAAGAGTCGGGCTTACCCGTTGCTCCCCCGCAGCTCCACCGATACCCAGTCGTTGATTTCCCTGTTCCCTCGTCCCGCCCGCTTCCCGGATGCCTCACAAGCTACAGCAGCTCCCATGCCGTCACTGGAGCACATGCAGCCGTTGCATGCGGTGACCACTTCGACGCCAATCCACCTCGGGATGGCGAGCAGCAACAGGCATCGAATGTCGTTAAAGGGCTCACCATTGGCTGCTTCACCCCTACTCCGAGAAGCCTCGCCAGATAGAAAAGCTGCGCAGACTTCAGTCCCTATCCCACGTCCACAAACCCCGGATAACTCTCGGAGCGTCTCAGCACAGACCAATGAAACCAAGTTGCAAGATCATTTTTTTCTCACTGCTCCTGGGGAACGGCAGTTCATAGAAAGTAATGCTGGAAGCCGCTTAAACCCAAGGGGGTCTCTTGAGACGAAAAAACTACGTTGCTTGGGAATATCAGACCCGTCAAAGATAGGCACTACGAAGCCACTAGATAAAATGAGTCGAGCAGAACGAGTTTTTGTCTTGCGAATGCGTGATATGTGCCTTGCCCGCGCGGCGCTCAAAAAGGACACCCAACAACAGCTTCTTTCGGAAGACAGTACACCAGAAGAAGTTCGGCACGGTTGGGAACCACAAACGACGGATTGCAAGAGAGCGGAGGGTAACACTGTGGATATCTCAAGTGCCCCTCCAAAAGTCCGTCGGAACGATGCGCCAGGCTCTCCTCCGAGTATTCCATTACCTGCAGACCCGCCAGTTCCCTCCCTACGATCTCCTAATAAGATACTGTTTAGCGCAAACCAACTCACCGGCCTGCCGCAGTCCACAACATCTTTAGATACTGCTCTCGCCCACAAAGTTGAAGCACGCCTTTCTGCAAGTTCAAGCAGCAGTACGCACAGAAGCAATAGCAATAGGAGTTGGTCGAGTAGAAGTGCTCGTTCGGGAGATGATATCCCTCAACGGAGTGTTGCGACTAATGCTGAGCACCATACATCCATCTCCCAACATGACAGCCCTGGGGATGATAACTCGGTAGCCCGCTGCCTTCCGCCCCTTACTCCACTGCAACCACCAATACCCGATCAGGCACATACTGGCCTTTTAATAGACTGTGGGAACTGTGTATCCTGTTCACACCTGAGAGCCAACCCAAGTCCAACCAACAAAAACCGCAAAAACACCTTCTTTTACAAAGAAAACGCCTCTGACACGCGCCTAAACAATGGCCCAGTATCACAATCCCCCCTTCGCGAATGCTTTCCCCCGGATAACCCCCGGCCATATACCCCTAGCCCACCATCTCACAACAACACCAATACCATTAACTACAGCAACAGAAACAGCGCCAGCAACAACACTACTCTCACCACCTCATCTCCACAATCATCATCGACACGACCCCTCTCGCAAGAAACCCCTGCACATCCGCAGTGCGAAGCCCGCATCGCCTTCCTGGAACGCCAGAACAAAATGCTCCAAGCTGCCCTCATCGCAGCTCTAGATGTGGGCGTCACGTTCGATGCAGACCTCATGCGTAGCGTCACCTCAACACCACCTATCAGCATCGCCTCTCCAGGTAGTGAAGCGAATCAAAAGGATGCATATCGCCAGTCCTACACCAGCACCACTACGGCTGGAACGACGAAGTCGACCGCAAGCACCCAGCGGCTGAGTATGGATGGTCGTCGATCGTATATTAGAGATAGGAGCGTTGAGCCTGCTGCCAATGTGGTCAGATCGCGGAGCGTGCAGGGTGCATTGAGTAGGCAGTTTGTTGGGGAGAGTAACTATTAGGATCATGAAGGCGACGAAACGCGGGGTTTGTGGTGAGAAAGAGTTGGCAGAGAAGGATAGCTAGAATGTGTTATCCGTTTCCCCTTTTTTCGCCGTTCGTTGGTATGATCGGCCGGCCCTTCGAGTGTAACAGATTACCTTGACTGGATTAGGAATTCTTTGATTTATCACGATGGATGTGATGTTAGAGAATTTTGTTCGACTTTGTTTCAATCTTTTTTTCTTGTTTGTGTGGATGTTTTTAGCGAATACCAGTATACCATAGGACGTTTTAGTTATTTTCAATTGGAACTGATTTGTTCCTTTTAATTGTGTACATCTTGTGGATTTTTATGCTACGGGTGTAACTAGGCCAAGTAGTCTGGCACTATCAATAATGGAGATGAAGAAGCAAAGGACAAAAAGCCCAATGTACTGTACTGTACATCACTACATGAAAGCAACTGTTAATAGAGCTAGTACAACTTTTGTTGGCACAAGTGAAAGGAGGTGTAGAAGTAGCGGAAACAGAAATTTCCCGATTTCGTGAATTTTATGGCAGTTTCAAGTCACTTCGACTTGATTATATTTCTGAGGGGCCAGGGCAGCAGTCCTTCACAAAAACCTGCATATTAAAAAGCTGACAACTGACCCGGGGAGTTTTATATGCCGTATGTGCCCATACCAGTTCTACAATATTTTTTCCAGCGTTATTCACACCCCTTTTTAACTCAGTTCCACGACAAACCCCAGGTCACCTCACCCTTTCTAAAGGGCACCACATCCGTCTTCTCCGACTTTAGTATCTCCAAAATCTTCCCCCTCCCTTTGGTCAGTGTAATAAACTCGCTCTCTTCCTGCGGAACCTCATAGAACTCCCGCCCAAACTTACCCAAAAACCCCTCCAACACGTCCTTTGTAATGTCATCTGCCTTCAGCACCCCACTCTCGCACCCCTTCTCAAATGCATCAAGCACATATTGGGTCGCATACGGCTGCGTAAATACCCCCGCAGCAATCTTATCGCCGCCTCTCTTAGCCCCCGCCGTATGAGGGGCACTGTCCGATCCAAAAAAGAATTTTTTTCTCCCCGACGTCGCGGCCTTTAACAGAGCATCCCGATCTGCCACAAGTTTTGCCACGGGCTTGCAGAAGCAAAACGGGTCTCCCAGCGCATTATCCACGATAAGTGACAAATGGTGTGCCGTAATCGTACCCACGACGGTAGGACCGCATTTCTTCACCGTCTCCACTGCTGCAGCTGTGCTGAGGTGTTCTACAATAATGCGCAAGCGCGGGAAGCGGGCATGTAGGTCTAGAAGTGTAGGCAGGAAGCGCTCCTCAGCGGACATGACGGTGATGTCCCCCTCAGAGGGGCATTCGCCGTGTAGGTTCAGAATTAGGTGCTGACGCTCCATCTCGGCGAATACAGGATAGAATGCGGCGTAGTCAATGACACCTGAGTCGGAATTTGTTGTTACTCCTGCGGGGTAAGATTTTACCCCGATTATGCCGTTCTTCTTAGCTTCGATTATGGTTTCGGGTGTGATTGAGGGGTGTAGGTAGAGGGACATTAAATAGGTGACTTTGGGTTCCAGGGCTTGGAGGCGTTCTTTGTAAGAGAGGGCTTGCGCGACGGTGGTTATTGGGGGCACGAGATTGGGCTTTATATATCCAAGTTCAGCATACTGCGTATCAAGGCACCTATTCTGGCCCGAGGGGGGAGGGGCAAGGAGGTGAGAGATACCTTACCATGACATAGACGGTGTTGACGCCACCTTGTCTGATCGTGGGGACCACAAGCCTCATCATATCGCCATCTCGCAGATGTACTGTTTATTTTTTTACTTCAATTAATCTATTTCCATGGCCTGCGTTTCTTCAAAACAGTTGAGAGACGATACAAGGTATTTTTTGGTCAGGGTCTGGAAGGGTGGAAGGAGGGGTAGATAAGTTTTCATATTGAGGCACCTACCGTGAAAATCTGCGGAGGCGGGAAGCTTGACTCCGTCGAATTTGGAGAGTGGCATGATTTTTTCAAGACTGAGGATAATATCTTTGAGCGATTGAGGAGCAAATGGGAGGGGTAACCAGTATAAAAACAGGTGAATTTAAAGATTTTGTTTAGCGTTTTGAAATTGAAAAATCCAGAGACAGATTGATAAGAAACTAAAAAAAAAGCAGCTAAATTATTAAGATTCCGATCAACTTTATTTAATCTTATCTCAATCTCCCCAACCTGGCATGTTAACTCCTCCCATTTTGTGACTTGAGTCTTTCCTCTATTTGAGTATTTCCGAGGCAGGCAATTTGATTTATTCCATATCCCTCTACTCAATGGGTAACAAAATTATTTGAATTATAAATAAATTGCATCAAAGTCATATCATTTTTCCAATTAAAACTTCTTGCTCCCTTCACACATGAAAAATCCCCCCATTAAAAATGTTTTGATATATCCTAGATTAAAAATGCTCCGGACAACCCTTATTCCCAAACTAAGGCTTTTCCGCTTCTTGCTCTTTTTACTTTTCAAAATAATTGGCATATCCGCTAGTCCCCTCAACAACCTGGACAAAATGCTGGGCAATTACCCTATCCGTTTGTTCGGAGGGATGTAAAGCGTCATACCACATGTAAGAATCTGGGCTGGGTAGTTTTTCGCAGTTCTGGCCTTGTGCATCGCACTGATTGACCCAGACCTCCACGTTGGGCGGTTCAGTACCGTTGAAATATTGGCTGGGATTGTAGTATATATCCGTAAGCTAGTTGGACGATTCATTAGTTTACAGGCGCGGAGTAGCTAGTGCATAGGTGGCATAGGCAGCCTAAAAGGAATTTTGGTATATGATCTTGAAGCTGGGACACTCACCAATGAATAAGTATCAAAGAGAGCAACACTTGCCCCCTTGTACCGATGCTTCATCGCGCCCTCTAGCTTCAACTCTATGATCTCATTTACAGCTATAACAGCCTGCCGCATCCGGCATGAAACCTCAGTGATATTTTCTGGCTTATCTGGCCAGAACAGCCCCCCTTGGATCCCCCCATTCTCTGGCAACGCATATAGTGGCAACAAATCCAGTGGTGCCACATTCATAAGCACAAAAAAACGCGCTCCATGGTCATAGAGTCGCTCAATTGAACGGAAAATGCACTCGACATAATCCAGAAGTGTCATTCCGGCAACTTGCGAATCGTCGATGAACGCCCCGTTGCCTAGGTCATTAGTGCCAATCCAGATGGCATAGACAGTCTCCTTTCGGGGAAGGTTCAAGAATGGCTGGCCTGTCTCCGGATCCTGATGATTAGCATCCTTAATGAAGGCGGGGATCTCGTATTGGTCAACGGATGGGAAGATGGTATTTATTGGACTGAAGTATCGCGGTGTGATGGCGTTAGAGCATGTTGCGCCGCTAACAGCGTAGTTGTAGAGCTCTGCACCTGTGTAGTCGCTCACATAACGAGCCCAAATGCGGCCGCCAGTGGAGGTAACGTTGTTCTATTGATACCACAGCATAGAAACATTTGATAAGCCATTGGTCGTCTCATGAAGTAGATAAAAGATAAAAGCGGTTGCAGTTTAGGGATCAGAAGATCAACAAACAACCATCCCCCCTTCTTTGGCTTGGAGCTTGGGCAGCGTTTGGAGGATTTTACACAGTAAGTAATATGATATGAGTTGAATAGACCAAACCTGAATATCATTATAAAGCTCAACCAACCACATCAAAATTTTATGTAGAAAATACAAAAAGGAAATAAGGAAAAAGAAAACCATGTCGTTTAAGGAGTAGTTACCTCTGGTGCCCTCCACCCAACAGGAGGAGCTTCCTGATGCTCAATAAAATACACGAGCCTCGACTCATCCGTGTAGCTATTGCCAAACGTGACCAAAGAGTTCATTGTCTTCAGCTTCCACGCAGGATGTCCAATGCTCAAGACAGTCTGCACACCCAACACCAGAGCTAATCCGAGTCTAGATATCATCATAATCGGTCAAATTATCGGGGATTTAGAGGTGCAACTAGAACAATGAAATAGAACTGATGGTGCAGAGCATATAATAACGATAAGGGAAAAGGACGAGCATGAAGTGAATCTTCCCACATTTCACCAGCGAAATGGAAGGCTAACCATGGAATTTATATCAATGGGCGCTCGTGATGAAGTGGAGGCATTCATTCCAGCATCACTGTGTTCCACATTGAGACAGCTAATAACCTTGCATCCATAGCCCAATAAATAATAAATAAATAAATAAAAATATGAGCACAATGAAAACGGATGCCAGTGCGTCCTTTCTTGTCTCCAGTCGAACGGGAATATAATTAACTCCATGGAGCAGAGCTCGACGCCTCTGTTCCTTGGAGCTTCTCCGCATTGCTGGTAAAGAGCTTGAAGTCCAGAATCCAGAGCCACAGGGCGCCACGATGTTCGCGACACTTGGCAATCCCGCTGGCTGGGTGCGGCCCGCACCACGCGAGAAGATTGGAGCTGGCCAGTAACTGGTGTTTTCCTCTCTTTTGCGGGGTCTTGGTGGAACAACAAGTGGCAGTAGTATTTGATCGAGAAGCCTAGTAGGCCGAAGCGAGGCGCCTCCGCCTCAGAGATACTACTACAGTATTCACAGATCTTCTCAATTATTGAGGGATAATGGAACCTGTAGCAATTCAAGTCAGTCTAGCCAACTGATTTGTAGAAAAGGGACATACCGATAAGATCATTCCTTGTGCCTTCAAACCTGAAAACGGCAAGACAAAAAGAGCAAAACAAAAAAAAAAAAAAAACCCGAAATTTCATAACAAGTTGTTCTCATTAGGCTGGCTGGCTGGGGCGATCGCAATGTTTGATCTCATTTTGGGAGAGTAGTACTCAAAGGCTCCTAAACTAGTACTTGATCCATTTTGGAAGATGATGTTTATGCAGAAGAAGCTCATCAAGGTCGGAATGGTAGGCCAGCTGGCAAGCCGCCAACAGGCCGTAGCCGAGCTTTTTGGCCTATTATAAATAGCGCTTGGTTTGTGCTTGATCAGGGCATTTCTCAAAAAAAAAAAAAAAAATAAAAAAATAAAAAAATCGCCTTCTCTAGTTCTGTCCAAACAAGTTATGTATCATGAATGTGTGCACGCATGATCCCAGATTTAGGTCAATTGTCTATCACAAAACCACGAGACATATGTTTTTGCAGGGTATTCATATCGCTGCCAGTCTATGACGCTTCGCAAGGCACCCCTGTCTTAAGTCTACTTACTACTGGAGCATGCATGGGAGAATATTGCAGTTTGATTCATAGACATGCCCTCGTTCAGGCGGGCTTGAAAGACGACAAAAGGCCCAGTTCCTAACCACAGAATTTATTGACAGTAATAAGTAGTAATATACTTCTACTATTACTGTTTCCTACTAGTCTACGAATTTGAAGTTTTGTTAATCTGTCCGGAAGTGTGTCCTTTGTGTATTTGATGAAGGTTTTGAATCAGTAGTGGGTTGCTCACAGGGTGTCAATTAAATAAGGGTATTTACGGTCCGTAAAGCTGCTAATCGTGCCTTCACTGAAGCCAAGGCACTATTAGAGGTTATAACATTAACTCATTTGAAGTTCACTCAACCTTTTTGCCTTTTTGTTGTGCCCCTCACGAGTTTGACGAAAATGGAAAGAAATGTGACAGCGCCTTGATATTCTGGGTAGGGATCAATTGTAGCAAACTCCGCGCCGTTGATATGCCATGCCCTTCTTTCGCTTAAGGATGGCACTTAGCTTTCGATCTACTGAAGAAACCTTTCTTCAAACCCTGGTAGGAATTTCCAATCATCGTGCTAAGCCCAAATGTGTCCGACACCATCCGATCTGAGTAACTACTAGTACTAGTACTTGCTGCAGGCTCGTCTGCGGCGGCTCGATGGCTGAGGGTCGAGAGCCGTCCAAAAATTCGCTTATCCAGCTGTTTCTGTGATCTCTCGAAAAGAGTTGTCATTGTCGTCGTTGCCGTCACCGTCGTCATCGTCATCTCGGCGTATTTATAACGGATATCCGCCGGGTTTCGTAGCTGTTCAAATTGGACTCTGAGGACAAATACATATTGCTGTAGTTTGGTAATGTATTTGCATGACATCACGGCGTCTGGAGCGGTGATAAGATTGCCCAACATGTCCATATTGTTTTGGCACACGGCGCAGCAGAGTGCATAACTGTCGCCAGGCGGGCTAATTAATACGAGGTTCATATCTTGGGGCGTTTCGCAAGCGTCGCATTGAGCGCATGAACTTTTGCAGGCTAAATGCTGGCGTCGTAGATATCCATCCCAGCTCACGCACTCAGTGCTGATTGGGCTGTTGCAGACTTGGCACAGCTCTGCATCACCCCGGTTAAGCTCTGTTTTGGTGAAGCTCATAGTCGCTGGTGGAGGTTCATGTGGGAACTTGTGGAGAGAATTAAGAAAATCGGGCGCGGCGGATAAATCAATATCAACTGTACCCTCTCCGAATATCTTGATAACTTTCTTCATAAAATAAGATAAGCCTGAGCTTGCAGCATACATCTCTTTCAGATGGCTTGATGTTGACCTTGTCGTCTGCTGCGTTTTGGACAGAGACACGCCCATGAAGTCTGTCAGCTTCGCCCGGAGTAGGTCTATCTCGGGACTGTTGGAGAGCACTATTACAGTTAATCATTTTGTAGTGGCTACAGTTGGCGTGAGCTCACTTACTGGTCTTGCCAGCCTTTCTTCTGACAGCGTCCACGATGTCTATTGAGGAAAAGAGAACCCCAAGTGCGTTTATCAAAGTTAAGATGCCATCCGATATCTTCTTATGGGAACCTGATTCAAGGCGCTCGAGGCTGTCACTTATACACGATGTAACCATCGCTTCAAACCGATTCAGGATGCTCTCTATGCTAAGAGAGGCAGATTCATCCTCTTGTTCGTCCACGACGGGCATGTCGGCCGCCGTCGAGGCAGGGTTGTGACGTTTATGAGTTTTATAACATCCTTCATGCCAAATTTGTTTCTTCGGTGTATAAACCTTTATATATTGATCCATAATCGCCATGCCGCATCCGTGACAGTGGTCTGCATATTTGGACATATATTCGTCTTTGCAATACGCCTTGCCTCCATGTATGTAGTAATTATCGCCAGGCCCAATAACATGCTGACAGGAATGACAGGTGAAATGGTCCATGTGGTACTTTCGCCCCAAGGCATTGATATATAAATCTCGCAAGGCACCACCACATTCACTGCATAACATATCTAACCGGCGAAAAAAGTCGGTCTCACAGAGAGGAACTGCGCCGTTTCTTTCGTGCACGGGGAAAAATTCGCGGTATATGGGCTTGTGGCAGTCCTAATAATGTATTGCGTTAGAAGGATGAAGATGACCCCTGTTGGTTGTGCTGCTATGTGACAGCTGGCAGCGAAACAAACTTACATGGCATTTAAAACACTGGGGATGGAAAATATCTCCCAAAGCCGAAATGCATTCGCTCGCTATTTGCATTCCACATTTCCCACAGCTGTCCGACACCCTTGACTTTGAATACGCCGACCCCTGACTATCAGTTTTGGCATGAAACCGTCCTTTTGTTTTCATAATCCAGGTATGAGCTCTGGAGCAGCCACACAAGTATCTCTGGCAACGCAGAATGTACTTCGATATTTGTTCGCTGGGTCTTGATGCAGTTCCTTGCCAGAAACAGGACCAAGGTGGCCTGAGTTACTTACCCGGCAGGTTTCTGATATATAAATCTCCGGGAACGGCCAAAGAATCGCGAGCACAAGCCGCGATGGCGCTTTGTGCACTAGACCACCTGAACTTGACTTACAGAGACTTCCATATCGTCTCCAACAAGTCACAATGCGTGTCCAAACCGGAGACTGGGCGCACGCGCCGGAAAGTCGATCACGGTTGGGCCAGTGGCTTTTCTGGCAGCTTGGTATTTTGTCAAACTTTTACTGGGTTAAAGTCTCCCTGGTGGGGGTGGAATTGACACAACGACCACGGCTCCCGTCCGGCCTGGAGCGGGATTAATCAATCCAGATCGTGATATTCTTGCATCTGGTATCCCCTAACAGTTCCGAGCCAAGTAAGTGAAAGCGAGCCAACGGGACTTCCACAATTGAAACACGTCCAAGGAAGGTTCCCCAGTCCCATTATTTCATACGAGGCTAATCCCACTGTGCCATGGTATTGATGGGAACCAAGCCAAATTTCGACAAATCGGCCAATAGCCAACCATCGCTGTTAAATTCAATTGTTGTGTCTCCCTCAATGATGCAGACCTCTTCTTTCAGCCCGGGGGTCCGTGCAACAGTCCTGCAGCTAAGGCGTCACTAGCGGCTCGGCGCAGAATCTGGGGTCTTTAGCTGCTGTTTGGGAGAAAGGAGACCACAGCTCGCCACGCCAAGCAAAAGATCGGATTGAATGCATGAAATGAAACATTTAGATATATAACAGGTGGTACATTACAAGAGTAGTTGAGGTAGGATAATAAATGCCAGGGAGAGAAGCATAAAACAGAACGGGGTGCGAAAAGGAACAGCCAAGTAATATGCACCGCAACACCTTCGCCTGTGGTAAAATCCGAAAATGTGACAGGTAAAAGAAGAAGGGGGAGAAGGTTCGCACGAAAGATAAAAGAAACAAGTTCATTTAAACTCTATCATGCTTCGCGGCTCAGTGTGTCCTTGGAACAAAGAAGTAATAGATAAACCTGCATAGAGAATATAGAGTACATAATGCGAAAACCACACGATAGTCCAAGCCTGATTCATGCTTGCATTGACCTAACACCAAATAAGAGACGACCCGAGAAATAAATTAATGCAAAGAAAATGGACAACACTGAGGTTTATGTGTAACACGGGTCGTATATCATGCACGAAACGCGATGCTGAACAGGAGATGAGAGGTATTTTGAAATATCGTAATATACGGAGACGGAGATATTATCGAGAGCCAGAGCCGATAACTGCACTTTCTATTGCCGATTCCGCGCCGCTTGTGTCAACCCCGTCGTTCGCTACTGGCTGTTGTTGTTGCCGGTGCAGCTGCTGTTTGGGTTGATTCTCGATATTAATAGCATGCTTCGGAATAGGATGTGTTACCGACTGAACAGAGGATGTGGCCGCAACCCCTTGCCGAAGCCTCTTCAACCTCTCCCCACGAGTTTCACCAGCCAGCCCGTTCCAGAGCGGGTCAACCGAATCAGCACGCCAATTAGCCCGATTAGGCATCGTTGGGCCCGCACCACTCCTGAGGCCCAAGGCGCCTATGCTGCGATCATGCAACCCCGCCTCCCCCCACATCCGCACACGCTGCACCTTCCGCAGCTTCATAAGGCCGTAGGCGCACACGAAGGCTGTGAAGACAAAACAGGCGCCGGAGACGCTGGCAAAGCCCAGGTCGGATTCTTCTATGAAATTTTTCAGGTTCATGCCGTACAAAGCGGAGCAGAGAGTGCCAGCTGCTAAGCCCAGAGTGCCGATGCTGAATTTGAGATCGAGTAGCATGAGAGAGTTGCGGTTTGCGTCGAGAATGGCTTTGACACTGGGAGAATCGCAGTCATGTTAGCTTTTTGCTTTCTGTTTTAAAGAGGGAATAGCGAGGCTGCAGGGTAATAAAGGGGAGGAGAGCACAAAGGCAATAATTCATACATTTCCTCCGTGTTTCGAATATTGGTGACTAAATTCCCACTGGCCTGAACAATTTCATCACAGACTTTGTGATAAGATTCGAGCAGCATCTCTATTTCCTGATGATCGACCTCTTGCCTATGCACGCCATTTGCCTTCTCAGACAGGTACATTGCCGTTAGGTCATCATCAGCCTCTAGTAGGTCTTCAATCGCATCGCGCACCAGTCTAGCTTTCTGCTCGAATGTGCCTAGCCTCTTCGAATATATCAGAAGGTGCCGTAATTTGTCTCTATCTATGTCTTCTTCCAGCGCCCGCAAAACGCGCACGACGGGCTCCCTCACTCCTTCGAACTCTGCTTCTAGCCCACTGGTCACGCTGACGAGGACAGCTTCGAGGGCACGGAATTCATACGGCAGAGCACCTGGAGAAGATTGCCGGCCTGCCGCTTCCTTCTGGCGCAGCTTTCCTTCCAGATCATACATAAATACTGACTGCGTGTAGGAATCCGTCGAGCCATATGCATCGAACACCAGCACCCGATCTGACTTTATGAGAACTCGCAGATGTAAGAGACTTATTAATATGGCGCTGTGACGGACGAGAATATGCGGAAGGACGGATGAGTCGATTTTACGAAGATCACGGGGAAGTAGGCCGTACTAAATCCATTTAAATAACAGCGAAAAACGTTAGCTCTCACAACACGCCCTGTCTCGGAATAAATACGATGCGAAATAACAGTTTGAAAAAAAAAAAAAAATATCTCCGTACCTTAGCAATCAACTCACTCTTCTTAAACTCCCCATTGACAAGCGTCACATTCCCATTCTCATCCAACTCCGTACATCTCAACCGCGGTTCGTTCGTGGCCTTCAACGCCAACGAGCGCCCCGTAGCAAACATGTTCCCCTCATGCCCATCCTCCATCACAGGGCCGATCGGTAAATCACTGGGCCGCAACTTGCTTTCATCCCGTTCGGACACCCGTAGCCCAAACAGCCGCCGGATAAAACTCCGGCTCCTGCCTCGTCTCCCCGCTGTACCGCTGAAGGTTGAAGATTGCCATAGCCACCGCCTCTGAACAGATTCTTTAATGATGCGGGTGAAGTTGCTGCTACTGCCGCTGGAGATGTAGATGTAGATGAAGATGTAGATGATGACGAGGCAATGCCGATGAGGATGGGGTATTTATCGACTTCCGTGCCCGCGCGCCGAAGAAAGGAAATAAAGAAGCTTCGAGAGTCGCGGTGCAGCGCTGCTGCTGCTGCTGCTGATGGCGATGGCGATGGCGATGCCGCACGTCCATGTGTTTGTGACGTTCATCGAGCGACCATGATGGAAACGCGGCGCGCACATATCCTCTTCGGGATTGAGATAGGGACTGGGGCTGGGGTTGGAAGCGCCATGAACATCCTAGCGGATTCAGATGCGAATGCGAATGCGAATGTGAAGGAGCAAGAGGAGTGGTGTTTGGGGAGAAGTAGTAGGAGTAGTAGTAGCAATGGTAATGGTGGGCGGACGACTCGGACTGGGAGCGCAGGAAGCGGAGCAGGTTTGGGGATGGAGCGGATGGCTTGAGTGCAGATGGGGACACCATCTCTCGCCCTCATATGGCGGGGGAGGGGATTTGTTCGCAAACACAAAAAAATTTAATAGTAGACAAAACAATCGTTCTATTCTATTTTGTGGTGTGTTTCAAGGAGGAATGGTCTACTCAGCTGTTCAGCTAAGAAGTTTTGACGCTGGGATTACGCAGTAGAGCAAGGCCGAGTTCTTTTTTTTTTTTTATTTTATTTTTATTTTTAAAGTCGGGCGGGCGGCGGCGGAATGTTTATCCGTGGGCTTCCTGGTTGATTTGGGAAAGCTCCGTATTTCGTTTACTTGGACATTTACAACTTATTTAAGAATTCAGTTCTTCAGCAGCAGAATTCTTTGCAAAGAAAAGCGAATGGAAAAAATATATACACATAGTATATATAATTTAAACCCCAATTTAATTTTACCCGCATGTAGAATGGCCTCCCTCATAAGGACACAAGAAAACTACTGTAGACACAAAAAATAATGAACAAAAACTGGTTACCAAACATTTGCGCCTCAGGCAAACGCTTTAGCAGCAATATATGGAATTACTACTACTGAGTCACCAACAAGGAGAGGAAATATAAAAAAGTGAATTCATGTATATTGACGGATGTGACCAAAGACTTGGGGGCTAGGGCAAGACCAAGC
>LGUA01000102.1:0-32953 GCA_001660665.1 Emergomyces africanus
GTTATCGTGCTGACATCGAGTGGTTGGATGGGTGGCGTATGAAACTTCCACCTGGTTCCTTCAGTCCTCAAACGCTGGAGGTCTAATCTATCGTCGTCATAGGAGGGGATTTATTTTCCCTTTCGCCGGCAAACTGGGGGGGGGGGGGGGCGGGGGCCGGGCACAATCAACTGGTACAAGCCCTCCTAGGGATAAATAGGGGTGTTGGCAGTTCTGGTGGAGTGACCGCGAAAATGGGTTAAGATCTCGAAACATGGTGGGAAGAAAATCCCAGCACATTGCTGGCTCCACTTGTATTTTTGTTTGCAGAAACAATCTATTCGTTTCCGGTTTTCGGGACCCTTAACGCCCACAAGCTCTTTCGCAAAAATCCAGAAAAAATCTCACTCATATTGCGCCATGATCCGGTCTACTTCGCCATTTACACGATCCTGCACCACATTCGGCCGTGCATCACACGACACGGTTATCGAATCCGCTTCTGAACCCGGAACCGGTTTTTCCAGCGCTTGGAGCTGTGAATGGACCATAGTAGGAGGCATATAGTGATCCTTCCGCGCCGTAACGCGCTGGACAAGAACCTCTTCTTCAACATCTAGGTAGATGAAGTGGATTTGTACCATGGGGTGGTTATACGCTGCAACCCGCATGACATCGCGATACTTCCTCTTCAAAGCAGAACATGTAACCACAACAGCAGAGCGTGTTTGAAGTGACTCTATAGCAGCATCGCGCAGTGCGATTAGCCAGTCCCAGCGATCCCCGTCTTCTAACGGGATGTTGTTTCTCATTTTCTGTTTGTTGCTTTCCGGATGATACTTTTCGCTTTGTTGTCAGCTTCAATTAAAAGAACAATTTCTCGCAAGATCCTCAATTATTTTCTGCAGAGGCATCTTTGTGTGTGGTAGGAGTTAATGAGGTTGTACATACGTCGTCACCTTCAATATATTCCACTTGCAACTTTTCACTTAAATTTTTGGCAACAGTCGTTTTACCACAGCCTGCAGGGCCCGTGACGATCCAGATGTGTTGTAAACCTTGGTTTTGAACTCTCATGGCCCGCTCTGTGGTGCTTTGCTGGCTTGGTAATGCATCTTTGGCCTAGCGTTGCATCGTGAGATAGGGGTATGTTGTGAGTTAAGGGGTATACTAGGAGTTGTTGTAGGGTGAATATAGGCACGCCGGTTTGTATCTTGCGCAGACAACATCATGGCGGTTACTGTTGCAGAATAGAGTTAAGTAGTGAACTTGGACTGGGTCTAAAGTTTATTGTTGAAGTAGAACAGGTCCAGCAAACAGAGATGGTGCTCAGTGAAATCTTTGTGTGTAAATTGACTTCGCTCTCAGTTCCCTGGAATAAAGGGTAGCAGTTGGTGAGATCAGGCAAATAATAGAAATAGTGATTTTCAGAATTAGGCAATGACGCACTCATAGAATGATGCAACAAAGCTAAAGTCAACAAAGAGAATTGAACCTTAGTGCTGTGGTGAGTGGGAAGAAATGATGACGATGGATCTTGGTCACAAGGGAATTATGGAGTGGAACGAGTATAAATGCGTTTGGTTCGCGGTTTTGTTTCACAAAATAGTTTAGAACCCCAACGATGAGCACAGCGAATCTATATACGTCAAAATTGCACAGGCCTAAAAAGGGGAGCTGGGGGAAATGTGGGGAAGTATAAGCCAAGTCGGTAATTTGAGACTTTAAAAAGCTACTTTTGGGCCCGCCGTCACGGTTCTGGGACCGGCTTGGACCCGAGTGGAGAACTGATTGGCTGGCTGAAGTTTCAAAAGCCACGGCGGCGCCAGAACAAGCACGGAATCATACGAACAAAAAAGGGGCTAAGTCCACTAGAAAAATGATGAAAGAAATAAAAAGAAGAGCACACAGAATAAGTGGTGGGAGGAGGAGATCTCAGAGGCACGGCACGGTCAGCGAGCTTTGGGGCGGGATAGCTTGCTATTTAAGCTCACTTGTTCAAGGGGTAAGGAACACGGAGGCGCTTCATGATTGACGCCATGTTTAATAATTAAGTATTAGTTTATGTCCAAAGCGAATCAACAAGAGAAGTAAGAGCTATGAAAATGCAAAAATCGACATTTTATATCGAACTACTTGGAGGCTTTGCGCATTGATTGGGAGTCAATCCGAGCTGTTCCTCGATTTGGCAGCGTATAGCAGATGAGCGGCGCAGCTAGGCATAGCATACTCCGTAGCCGAAGATGTGGTCAGAGATATGTAGTTGATCAGAGGAAAGAGGCCCAAGGGTCCCAAGGGCCCAATCATGGTGTAGCTGCCAGCGATGAACCCCAAGGCACGGCGAATAATAACTAGTACTACTAAACAGTTGTAAGTCCGCGGTAGAAATGGCACGCGAAGAATGAAATGTCATGCAGAGTCCACACTTACATCATCCTGCTGATGTGAATGTCAGGGTTGAAAAGTGAGCTGCAGAACAATGCTGCCAGCCGAGAAGAGTAGCAAACATCAAGGGCATTATTCTAAGGCTGCGGAACAAAGGGGAGAAATCCTGCCTTGCAACCTTGGGCAAGGCGAGCCATAGCCAATAAAAAGCAACTTCTGGAGCGTTTCAGGCCAGGTGACTGCTCTCAATAATTGCTTTTCTGATATTTCTTTCTTTCTTTTTCTTTTTCGCTTTTGCTTTTGCGGACCTCACTTAGTGCACTAGCTGGTTTGGGGATAGGGTTAGATGCCATCAAGATAGAATGGCAGTGTTTTTTCCACATTTCGCCTTCGAAAGGAGAGAACCCGTATGTGAGGAAGCAAAAGTACCAAAAATTGTGTATACCTACTAGATACGACCGCAGGACAAAGTCTCTGGGTAGTAGTGTCACGGTTATTTTAGTGTATGCCTATGAGAGCATTTTCTTCCACATTCAAGTAAATCGACATTCCTGCCCAGCGTCAAGCCAACCCCACACTAAAAAAAAAAAATTGTCTTGGTCCCTGTTTTCTAGCGATGTGATAAATAGCAGGGATCCATGTGACCTGTCATTCTCATCCTTTTGCGAGAAAAATGATAAGTTCAACAAGAAACGAAGGTGTTGATTCAGCTCTCGGTGTTTCTAAATCCTGCCCAGAATCTACATAATGACTTGCATGGTTGTAGAATGCTCAGGCTTCAGAGCTTTTAAGTGCAATTCGGACCAAGCTGGCCTGGTAAGTGATAATGACCACTAGCCCCTACCAATTCTCGCTTCTTGGATCGAAACGCGTACAAGACTTCACCAAAATAACAGATGTCCGGCTTGTCGGTGATGTGCAGGATGCCGCACAAAGGAGTATTATGGGTAGCGGAGATCATTTTGCGATTCGTTTCATGGAATATGTATCTAGCATGGATAGCCGGCATGCATGATTGCAGAGAGCCTTTGAAGCTTGCCATTACAGCTGAATGAGGCGCTTGGAATACCTCCATGTGCGGAATGAGCTATTTTCTTCGAGCAGTTAACTCTAAGCTGTAGGTTCGTGCTGGGGCAATTGAAACATCAAGTGTGGTTGCTGCTGCATTCAGTAGTAGTATTAACAAACAAATGAGTACTGGCACGGGGTGAGGCTGAGTCGCTGATGGGTTCTCTAGCAGAGCATGCACTGATGTCTGTCTCCAAATTTCTGGCGTGGCTAGCTCGCAAGATTAATGATTTTCTTGTATGGTTGTGTGTCGTTAAGCAAACGGGGCTAGATACTGTTAGGTGCGAACAGCCAAGCGAAGAGAATTGAAGCCGCCAGCCTAGAGCTCAGCTGTGAAACCGTGCCCACCACTTTGCTCTCCATGTGCGAATTTGTCCAACGCAATCATTGGAATCCTCAAGTTGAAGGGTGTTACATCGGGTGAGGGCCATGCGAGTTGAAGCAATGCATGATGTGAAAGGCAAGCAACCCTTCATTCAGGACAACATTCATGTTTCCTGTATTATGTTTTACCTAGGAATCCCCAGAGCGGCTGCAGCAAGCCGCAACGCCCCGCGCTAATGGAGCGGATCAAATGGAAATATGCGGTCCCACAACGAGGGTCTGGCATGGGTTCGAATAGTGAACTTCGAAGTACAGTACGGAGTACAGCTGGGTTAGATACTCCTCTTTGGCCCCGAAAATGCAGGGAAATTCTTCTCTGGGAAGCAAATTTTTGACACAGTTGCAACTTGGTTTCAGCCAAGCGCATATCTGATGGTATTTTCCTCTGGAACGTAAAGTAGGACTAGTACAAACAGGAAGTTTGTATCTAAGACTTTGATTTGTCTGATGTCAAAGTACTGTGCCTATCATCTCCCCACCTCGCGGATCGCTCCGAATCAGATCTCAATGGAGGAATAGCCACTACCCTTGCTCAGTTTGCTGTGGTGCGGAGTGGTATGATGCAATACCCCGCATTGACCAGAAAAATCAACCAATTGTTATGATGACCAATTTCATATGTGCAGACATGCCCCCTAATGCACTTCAAATACTTGGATGCGTGTCTTTGTGGCAGTGTTGAAGTCTGTCAAAAGCCCATCTTTCAATTCTGAAATTAGGTTGGTCGAGCTGTTCTTACCCCTCATCTTCAGCAGCATTGATTTCGAGGGGCAGATCTCAGTTTAACCACTTGTTTTGCTCATATTTATTTTAAATTTAAAGTTTTTTCTTTTTGATCTGGCTCACATTCTCAATTCTAAAATCTGCTCGCCTCTTTGATTCTTTGTCCCTTTACTTCAAGTTTGTTTGAACGCATTGTACCTCTATTTCATTTCCCGAAGTTATCGGGAAAGCTGAAAGCGAGCCCCTTTTAGGCTGCTAAGGGAGCCCCCGAAAATAATCATTCCGCCAATTCTCTACTTTTGACCTTCGCGACAGGCCTGGTGCGCCATTCCTGCCTTGCAATTGCCCTGGAGGTGCGGGGTAGAGCTTCAGGGGCTTTGGGTCTTTGGACCTGGCAACCCCTGCAGCCCACACCTACATCAATCGATAATTTTAGGCTTCTCGATTGAAAGCCGAATAGCATGTAGAATGCACCTTTCACGGTCTCGGCGGCCATTTCTAGCAATGGTCGTGGTTACCGCTTTGGCGTCCTCGACCATATCGTGACGGTTATCACGGCGTTGCTAGTATGCACGGACCGTTCGCCCAAGACGCGCTGCAGGCTTGATTTTCTGGAGTTGTGGTTTGGGTGGTGATTATTCACTAGTTGAGCTAACCCTCGGGTGGAACCTGGAAAAACTGAAGCTTGCTCCTGGTCATTCATTAGTAGTAGTATGTACTTTTGACAAGCATTTCTCTGACGTCCTCCGTGGCCTTTTGAGATACGTCTGAATGTCCATGTAGAGAAGCTTCGTTATTTTCTCTAACCCTGTCATCTTCGTGTCCTCGGCTTGGTCAAATTCTTCGAGGAAGCCTGGGAACTCACTACATCATCACAAAGCAGATCTAGGAGACAGCGCGGCGTGCAAAGTAAAGCTCCTGAACATCTTAGAGAACAGAGCAGTCCAGATACCCATCTTTGACAGAGATCTAACAGAACAAACTGTCGTCATTAAAGGGGTCCACGGCCATCCTCGCATGGAAAATGAACGAGACATTTTGAAACGCTTTCAGGACCGAGCTCCCTTACCATCGGACAACAGAGAAAGAGGTGCGTAATAAGGATAAGGAATTCATTAACAAGATCATGATGATGGATTAGAGAGATAGGCCTACGGCTGGGGAGTTTGCTTGTGGATGAGTGGTTTAAAGAGGACGGAATAGAATCCATGACGTGCTAGTTTTGATGATTGTGGAAGGGGATTCAGAAAGAGTTTTTGACGGAGCACAGGCATTTAATGAAGAGCTTACAGAGGCGCAGAAGGAATGGATTGCAATTGAGAAGGAATTTATGGCTGAGATTGCTGAATTTATAGTCTGTGTCCTCTGCTCCGTGCATAGCTATACTCAGCTCTAGTTGCTCGTGCCAATCTTCTTGGGTCACTCCAACCATCAGAAACACGATTTTCTGAAGGGGGAATTCGATAAAACACGTCTGTACTAACCTAAGGAAGTAGATCCAATCGCAGGGTGTTGGTTCATCCGATCGAACTGAATAAAGACACACCACTACTCTGTACAAGTTAAGAAGATAACAACTGTTACCTCACATTGGGCCAACTACCAAATTGACGGTATTTAGAGCTCAGAAAATGAGGCGCGTGCTGATGCAAATACAAAGTTAATTTGTTCAAATCTCTGACCTACTTCCTCCTCCCAGTTCCACAGCCACGTTAGACACTTGTCGGCGCTCCCATCTTTTCCTAGGTGCTTCGCGAAGTAGGCCATTCAACGCTACTACTATCCATTGCTTTGCTGCCACATGACCTCGTAGATCGCATTTGCAATAACATTTGATATTCCAGTTACCGATACTCGGTGTGGAATATGTACTATGTACAGTACATACCTCCAGAACTTTTTCAACTCGGTGTGGTTTAAAATATTGAACGGGTCTTCACGTAGTACTAGTATTCATTGATAGCATTGTTCAGTATTGTCTTGGGGTTTGAGTTCAGAGACTGCTTCTTCTTCGCTCTGAAATAGTACTTTCTTCTCCCCTTGTCTGGCGTTCTGGTGTGTTTATGATTCAGAGTTCAATTATTGTTGGGCGAGAAGCAGCACCTCATCACGGGCGCTCATTACCACTTCGGCTGCAGAGCTTTGTGTATGACTGGGAGAAGTAAGAGAGCTAGCTAGGCGGTTGAAACTATAGGAAATAGTATTGTAAGATAAATAATGCGAGTGTGAGTGTGTCAGAGCGAGTGGTTTCTGCCGATTTCGCAGCGAAGATGAAGCCCAACAACTTGGATGGGTGTGCTAAATACGTGCTAGGTCTAATCGGGAAAGACTACTATGTACAGTAGGCTTCATTGCAAACACATCCTACATAGTCCAGTCCAACAGAACGGCTCCGAATACAGTGAGAGATATTACCAGCAGACAATCAATTGTTGTTTCTGTCGATAGTTGCGGATTCTATTTTTCTGACATATAACCTACTGGCCTGATCGTTCCATACTACCCAACCCGTCCCCTCCTCCGACGTCATGTCGTCGTTCTTCTTTTCCACCCCGGTCGATATCGATGTCGTTCTGGAAGACAGCGATGAACGAGAAACTGTCGATATCAAGCTGGATAAGAACAGGAGGGAGAAGGCACCATTGTATATGGATGGCGAATCTGTGAAGGGAGCAGTAACAGTGCGGCCTAAAGATGGGAAGCGATTAGAGCACACGGGCATCAAGGTCCAATTCATCGGAACAATTGGTATGGATATAGGAAATGCGCCCGTCCTCCTTCATTTGGTATTCTGTTAAAATTCATAACGTCATCTTTATTATTAAGTAATGCAATTAATGTATTGGGACTTGTTTAGAGATGTTTTTCGATCGAGGTAATCACTACGAATTCCTCTCCCTTGGCCAAGAGCTAGCCGCGCCTGGAGAACTACAACACCCGCAGACCTTCCCTTTCAATTTCAAAAACGTCGAGAAACAATACGAATCTTACAACGGTATCAATGTTAAGCTACGATATTTTGTCCGGGTGACGGTTTCGCGGCGGATAGCGGATGTTGTGCGGGAGAAGGATATCTGGGTATATTCGTACCGTATGCCTCCGGAGACAAATAGTCCTATCAAAATGGACGTGGGGATTGAGGACTGTTTGCATATCGAATTCGAGTATTCGAAATCGAAATACCATCTGAAAGATGTTATCGTAGGGAGAATATACTTCTTGCTTGTGAGGCTGAAAATAAAACACATGGAATTGTCGATTATTCGGCGCGAAACGACTGGATCACCGCCGAATCAGTATAATGAAAGCGAGACGCTGGTGCGGTTTGAGGTAATATTGGGTTTTATTTTCTCAAGATCTAGAATATTACCCTATCTGGATATCTCAAGGGGGAAACCCTTGGTGGCATTGTGACATAGGCTAATCCATAAGTTGTTATTCATAGATTATGGACGGTTCCCCATCCAGAGGTATGCTAGATAATTCCGCTTCCTCGGAGATATATTCCACAATAACCACCTTCGATCGTTGAAGTGGTCTTGTATATCGTATAGATTGAGCTGACAATTGTTATTGCCCTACGACTAGGAGAAACGATACCCATTCGATTGTTCCTAGGCGGTTTCGATTTGACTCCAACATTCCGCGATGTGAATAAAAAGTATTCGACGCGATACTATCTAAGCTTGGTTCTTATCGATGAAGGTGAGTTTGAAGTTGGTGCTCAGACTGCTTTTGGATCACTGTTGGGCTATCTTGTGTTCTGTTATTGTTTCTGGCCATTTCGCGCGTGGCACATTACAAATAGCCTTCCTCGTCCGTTATTTTCTCTTCCCTGGTTTATTTCGCATCTTTTTTTACCTTCCCCTCTTTGACCTCTCTCGCCTTTTTCATCTTAGCCTGTTGAGTTGAGTTTTATATTCCGTGGCCCTATCCCAGTTCTATCTGAATGCTCCGCACCCTCCCACGCTCATGCGGCCTTTATCCTTCATCCAACCTACATCCTAATCCAGTTTTGCGTGGGGATTATTTGTCATCCGCAATGAGAAATATGCAGCTCTGAAGCAGCAGAGCAGCTTCACCCCTTGGCTAAATGATGAAATTGGCTGTTTTCGCAGTTGTGGCCTGATCAATTTCGCCGCCAACTTTCGGTGATTTTTATCACCCCCACACTAAGTGTTTCCTTGTCCCTTCTCACATCTCCACGTTTGGTTGGTCAGATTTTACCCTGCAGATTCCAATGGCCAGGTTGGAATGCGCATGCACATTGCATATTACGTCACTTCTAGCACCACTAGTTTTGCCCCTGGTTGCTTATTCGGGGGGCTCGGTGTTATAATCCCATCACTTTATAAGCCAAGAATATATATAGTATCTTGATCACTTACTAACAACAGGTTTTATCTAGATGCCCGTCGATATTTCAAACAATCCGAAATCGTTCTCTACCGCCAAGCACCTGAAATCGCATTAACCCCTGAAGTTGCACAGCAACAAATTGCTCAGCAGAAACAACTCCAAAATGAACCTACCACCTCAGCGGGCCCAACAAAAGACATGCAGACGGCATCATTTGGAAAGCAGCAAGTCGCGGCTCAGGTATAATTGAGGGAGCAGATGGAAACGAGGATGAAACGGGGCGTAGGGATATGTTAGATAGTACGCAATGGCGACTTGATTGAATGGCGCTTTTGGCCTTTTTTTTTTTGTTCGCTTTTTTTTTTTTTTGTGTGGGTAATCACCTCGTGTATCATGAATTATTACACCCCTAATGGCTTGCTTTTAAGATCATGCCGCACAGTTTTATTTTTATTTTATTTTTCGTTATGAGGGGCGTTGGGGTGTTATACTTATCGCCTCTCCCTTCAGTGACCATACTTTAGGGCGTAGCTGCTGTTAATAGCTCCTACACAGCAATCCATTGACCATTCGGCCAAATCCCTGAGCGTGAAACCGAATAACTTGCCCATACAAGGGAGGCAGAAGCGAGTATTGGATATCTCAATGGATTTTCAGTCCTTATATACCCATGAAGCGCGAGTGAGAAACCATGACCTAAAAAAACGGCAAAAGCCAAAACGATGCTAAGATACAAAATGGATAGAATATAAATCGAACAGGAATTGGGTTTAAAAATAAAAACTGATATAGCACCCATTGTTTTTTTGAAACCATCAATCACCTTCTTCGTCTGCATCTTCATCCTCGTCATGGTCACTAAGTTCATCTCCGGAAACGCTCACCAACACCTTCCGTAGTGCGTCCAAAACATTGCTATCCTCGCTGTCCTTCCCGGCAACGCCCATAGCCCTCACCACAAGCGGATACACCCATCCAAGATGCTTCCTGAGCATCGCTGAGTTACCATGACCCTTACGACCTCCGCCTAGGGGTACAACGGGCCCCGCATCAGGGATCGCGGCAGGTTCACTTCTCAATTCGACGAGCCGACGGAGCAGATATAACAATTCCTTTCGTGCCGAAGTCGGTTGGGGTATGAGTCCACGAAGCGGTTGGTCTGCGATGTAGGATTTAAGAGATACCGCGCAGCGGAGGATTAGATACGGCGATATGGATTTTGCGAGCGATATATATGGGTATGTCGTGTCCTGAGGCTTGCTTGTGGGTGTAGATGCCAAACCTGGTGGTTTGTGGGAGGAGGTATCGCTCCAGCAGGCTGCTGCAAGGTCAAATAGCTTGTCGACCAATACATAAGCCATTTTTGATCGGAGCGTTGGAGGCAAGTCGTATGTGCGTCCCATACGGATTTTATACAAATCTTGCAGCGGCTCTTGGTGGAGAGTTCCACGGGGGAGATCGGAATGTTGGAGTGGGTGGACGAAGGACGAGTTGAAAAGCGCGCAGGCGAAGTCTCGTCGTGGTTCATCTGGGATCAAAGGTGACCCTAGTGATGGTATTACTACGTTACAGAGGCGGGAGAAAGCTGCGATGTCGAAGTCTTCGTCCTCGTAGACCGCGCTCGGATGGATGTTCAATTCCTTCCAGTCGTGAGCAGAAACAACCCCTCTCGAAATGTCGACGACGCAGTTCCAGAATCTAACAAGCTCTTCGCTGTTAGAATTGGCACATTGTTTTTCAACGTATGGAACGGCAACCTCGAGAATATCCAGTGAAACAGTCGTTGCCACCTGCCAGAGTACGGGGTCGCGGTCCTTTCCGCTCCAATTATACTTGTGTGCTATTTGGTTGGAGAGGTGTTCAAGCGCTCTCGTCAAAGTACCGTCCGAGAATATATCAGTGAGAATGCCGTGTTCTGCGATATACCAACCAAGTAGTCGCATTGCGGACTTTGAGAATGCTACGAATGTTGGCTTTCTTTTATCTTGGCCCGGTGTCCATTTTGTCAACGCGCAGTCAGAAAATTCCCCAAGGCAAGTAACAAGCGCTGGTTGAGAGGAAGTTCTCTCCGAACACATTGTCTTCAAGCATTCAATAGCAACCGACTGCAGCTCTGACTGGTGGTCGACATCCGGGGTGTAGCGCGAGGATACTGAACACCAAACCGAGATCTGTAGATTCTCGAGTACTTGGATTATATCTGTTTCCGTTAATGTGTTTTTCAGGAGTCGATATAGTTGTTTGAAAGACTTCAGATAGGCCAGGAGTGCATTTTGATTTTGCACATTCAGATCTAGCTGTCCCTCTCGACTAATAGGATGGCCGTTAACCCACACAGCCCACGCAGAATGTAACGATTCCACGCCGATTTCTTCAGAGCGCTGTATTTGTGACAGGATTTGTGAAAAACTCGAAAACACAGATTCGTCTAATTCAAGGAGTTTAATTTTGATCATAGCATCTAGGTAACCAAGTAGTCGCTTCCATGATTGAGCAAACTCTTTATACTGAAGGATGGTATCGAAGTACTCAGCGATTAAACTCGACAATCCTTTGGTCAGAATCACAGCAGTTTCTACCCATGTCTTCAACTCGTTCGAGCCAGGGTGCCCCGGGGTCTGCGATGCTATCGAAACCGCATTCTGTACCGACTCTGTCATGACAAATAGAACCTTATTCAAGCACAAATGCCAAGCCTTTGGTGGAAGTTGTTGTCCATATGCATCAAAAATGCGAAGTGAGGTCTGGATTGCAGCATTTCGAATTTCCGAGCGGCTATCGGTGCTTAAATCGACAATTCGTAGAAGAAGAAGTAGCCATAATGAGTTCCTCGAAATCAGGAGGTCAGAGTTTTTAGACAACGTGGTCAACGTCTCCTCGCTAGATGAAACATCCATATGACTTTCGATGGAGAACTTGTCAATTTGACTCCGAAGGAAGTCAGAAAGGTTCCAAAAGGAGGTTGTGGAAGTAAGAGAGATGTTGAAATCTTCCATTTGTGATGCAAAGTTCGAAAATGCTTTTACCAGCTCTAAAAGGCAAGGAGAAGGTAGCAAAGCAAGAAAATCGGAAGCAACAAGCTGCAGTGAGCTGTAAGCTGTTCTGACGAGCCTTGCGGACTTCACGATTAAATTCCTCTTAGGTTTGTGAGAATTACCAAGCGAGGATGATTCGTTCCCATTCTCTGCCATTGGCCGGGGTTCTTCAAATACACTCGAGATCAAATCAAAAACCAAGTCCCATCCTGCAACCAACGATTCCCCACACTCTTCGAGAATAGATTTTAAAGTCTCGAGCGCAATCTCATGGACTTCAAAATCAGATGCACGCTGAGAGAACTGTGAACTCTGGCCAGAGCCATATAATGTCGAAATCTGAGCTTTCAAAGCACGCAATCCGCGAAGTTGAACCTGGTTGCGCTTTGCCGGATCGTCAAAATTTCCCAGCTTTATCGAGTGGAACACAACGTTGTCTAGAACATGGCTGGCATTTGAACGGAGAAACTGGTCAATTTGGGTATTTTGAGTAATCGAGACGAGATCCTCAACTAAAGTGTGCCAAATTCCTTCCTCGTCATTGGGGAGAGCTAATCGTTCAATATTGGCCTTTGCCAAATCATTTACTTTAGTTAATACAAATTTTAACTCGTCATCCTGTATTCTCGACTTCCCAAGGGCTATGGATATAGTGTGTTTGTTTTGATGTATCCGTCCCAGTGACTTAGAAGACGGAATAGAGTGTGGCGATGTAGGATGCTCATCAGACATAATATCAGGGATACCCTTATCAGTCTTTTCAGATAGGCGTAAAAGGGCGGTCAAAATGTCCTTAAACGAAGAGCTAGGATATTCCCCAGTGCTTTCAAACATTTTACTTGCTGCTGCTTCAACAGCAACGATTTCGGTCCCGAGGTTGGCTTGGGAAGGTTCTGGGGGGGATGGTGCATTCATGTCGTTATTCTGGTTCACTTGCGTAGGTTTTGGGGTTGTGAGAGTTGAAACGCTGATTATTAGCTCCGCATGCTGGAGTGTTTCAAGAATTATTGACCACGCGGGTTGATCTAAAGTGGGCCCTAGTGCAATTCCAAGGTTAAGTAAAGCTCGTAGACACAACAGATTGCGAGTGCTAAGAGTAGCGGCGGCGCTGTCAGCTGGTAAAGACGGTACGTCGGTGGCCATCGGGGACTTTGGGATGGATGATTCAGTAGCAAGGGCATTCTGGGAGTCTGCGCCAGCAGAATTGAGTGGCAGGTTGAAATTAACGACATCGGCTGGGACAGCGGCCTTCCCAAGTGTGGTAAGAAACGCATCTCGTGGTGTAGATAATCTCAGTAACCCAGCAACATGGGTTAATTTCTGGAAAGATCGGACAAGATTGTGGTAGAATTCCCGGTCTAACGCGGCATATAGAAATGTGGAACATGTGGCGAGAATGGCAGGCCAGCAAGTCTCAATCATGCTTGCGATAGCGCTGATGCCGTTAATCTGAGGATGTGATTTGAGGTCCAACGGGTTTGGCGGAACAGATGATTTCTTCAGGGCAGCCCCAGAGTTTTTACGTTGAGGTTCAGATCCACCACCCTCTTTACTCGAGGTCGAGGCCCTATGTTTCCGCTTGCTTTTGGATTCTGAAACAGTTAAGGGAAGGATAAATTTTGCAACGCTCTCCGAATATGCGCTGATGCAGTTGAGGACAAGACTGTATACGTATGTTTCAGGAGGAATAGGGGCATCGATCTTGTCCAGCGTTTCGATATACGGTGTCCGAACAAGGCTCCACTGGCTGCTAATACCACATGTGCTTACACTCGTTGTTGGGCCTCCAATAACTCCAGCAACAGCGACGGCCTCTAGAGCAACCTGTTCATCCATAGTATTTCTTGAATTTGACGTACCCGTGGGCAAAGTTGATTGATGACTGACACCAATAAGGGATGGTTTTTCGGACGCCAATCGTACCAGGCAAGCCATGTGATCGCGGACGATATTTCTGCGGCCTTCTTGTGCGTCGAACAGCATGTAAATATGCCTGAGAAGTCCAGAGTCGGAATATAACCCTCTGAAAATTTCCATACAAATAACCCGTTTCCAGGGTACTGCGGCATCGGTATCAAGTAAATGGATTAGCAGCCCTAATGCCATTTCGCATTCTGTGATTAACTGGGGTAGGTACTCCTTGAGTAGTAGAAGTAATATTCTAGCCATACGAACGGTTAGAGGAAAGTTATACCGGTCGGAAAAGTGTCTCACGATCAACGGCATGAGCCGGTTGCGGAGGACCTGGATTTGTTCTGGATGTTTGGCGAAAACATCACGGCTGTTGACCAGAATACTCTCGATTAATTCAAGAACGAAGATCTTGGACAGCGATTTAATGTTGAGGAACTCCAACTTTTCTCCTTCTACCAGGCGACAAAGATCATCCAAAATCTACAAAGAAAATTAGCGACAAGCCCATATTGTTCCGATACGAATCATAATTTACCCTCAAGGCATCATGACTGGCCGAAGATATATGGACCTCTTGGTCATATACTGTTACAGTGGAACTGACATCCGAGTCTGGAATTCCTATAAAGATGTCAGTGTGAACATTGATGTCAGAATTCCGACAGAGAGCACAAAAGTCAGTTTGCATACCATCCGTTTTGGGTACCTTGTCGAAGACAGACACAACGAGCTGCTGCATTGTAGCTGCCGCTGTATTCGCAACAGCCACCGTTTTGCTGTTCTGGAGGGTGGCACATATCTCCAAAGTACTTGCGAGCAATGCTCCATTCAAATCACTGGCATAATATTGAAACAGCGAGCCTAGTGTTTGCAGAACCTTAAGTTGGACATCGAGACCTGTCAAATCTTTAGCACAAAATGCACATATCTAGCACCTCTGACCAGAAATTAACAACCTAGACTTGTTGTTTCATGTAGACCGTCAAGAACGTCTCTAAGACGTTCAGGAGGTAGGGCATGGGAGCCCACCAATCTCTGGACGCAGACCACCCCGATTGAGGCGAGCCGAGCATGGCGAGTTTGGCACGCAATTACAAAGGGTTTTACAAAATGGGGCTTTCGAATTAAGTCTCTTGAAAAGTCAGTCTATATGGGATGAACCACCGTCTTCTAGGGCTTAGGCCAACCTGCTGCTAGTTGAGCTTCCGAGGTTGATGGTAAACCCTTGAGCTCTGTCAAAGATTGCTCCGCCGCCTAAATATCAAAATGTAAGCCAGTTGTCATTTAGGTGAAGTAATTGAATGAGTGTAGTACTACATTTTTTAAATCGGAATTTTTCCGCTTTGACTCCTGTATCAAATTTGAGAGTTCCGTCTGCAGGATATGGGAGGTCATGTCAGATACTACTGATTAGACTATGCTCAGCGTCATCGGTGCTCTCTCGCTGAGCTCCAGCAGCCACCGGCCAGCTTTCTTGACAGGGAAATTTTTGAGATCAGGCCACATGCGGCACCCGCGGAGAGTAGATAATAAAACTAGTTAAATGTAACAAGACACTTCAAGGAGAGAAAATATCGTAGAAGGAAAATTAAAGGCACTGGATGGTTTGATATGGATGCTGTACTTGTGGCATTTGGCGCCAACCCCCCAGCGTCGTTGGTACCTGGAATATGGGGAGGATGCCAAGAATTATCTGCTTAGCTAATCATAATGCTAGCCTTAAGAGGACTAGCGTCTACCCATTTTTAGTCCGGGGCCACTGCCTGAGTCACATGAGATGACGCACGTGTCCCGCGATTAAATTTGCCCGCCAACCGGAACTTTACTCCAGCCAAAAAAAGGTTTGCTCCAGAGGTACGCCTAGGTGTGACCTGTCTAACCCCTCCTTCAATACCATATTCTCTCTGTCTTTGATATAGCAACTCGCCCCTCACTAATTAATCCCCTTGCATCTATTTTTACATACAATGGCCGCCGTTGTACCCCGAAACTTCCGTTTATTGGAAGAGCTTGAAAATGGAGAGAAAGGACGTGGTGCTGGTATGTTAAGCTCTCTGCCCTTGTTATATACCAAGCCCGATGCTGATCACTTTCAATCCCTTTCTGAGCAGAAGCATGCTCCTACGGTCTAGCTAATGGAGACGACGTATCGATGACGGATTGGAATGGAACAATTTTGGGACCTCCTCATGTTAGCCTTGCAATCGTCCCTCAAAAATACAAATGCGCGGCTCCGCTTAACATAGTGTAAACTAGAGTGTGCATGAGAACCGAATATACAGCGTCAATATCAAATGCGGTGAAAACTACCCCGACTCTCCACCGTCTATCACTTTCGTTTCCAAAGTGAACCTTCCCTGCGTTGATTCGCGAACCGGCCAAGTGCGTCTTCATGCCCTCACCATCAGAAAACCAGCAGATAGATATATCATACTGACACTCGGCAAAAAGGTCGATCTGACGAAATTACCCCGCCTTGCTGTATGGAAGAGAGAGTTTACGATGGAGACAATTCTGTTGGAGATCAGAAGGCAAGCAAAACATGATAAGAAAGCTGGCATCAAGTTATATACGAAGGAATATGTTCTAACCCAACACGTATAGATTCATGGCCCTACCGGAAAATAAGAAGATCCCTCAACCTCCTGAGGGATCTACCTTCTAAGTGAACTTTTTAAGATGACTCCCTCATTATGACGCGACGAGAGTACTACTATTGCTTTGGGGATTTTGTTCTTTGCGCATGCTTTAGGCTTTGAAGCGTTCTACGATCTCCTCGTTTTAGGGGCAGACTTTAGCATAAACAGATGGTATTACCGGGCATAAACATCATAGTTTACGGAATGTGAGCATGTTTATATTTTCTTGTAGAGCAACCTATAACCAACTCTCTCGTGCAAAGTGTTCCATTTTCCATAGTACTATCGGCGTGATCTAGATTGGAATAAGGAGGTTGGGCTGAAGTTCGTTCACGTGATACAATGCCCTAGAAAACAAGACGATGGACCTTTACGTAAGCTGTTCCTTGCTCCGTAAGTCCGCTCCAAGGATTGGTAATTAGCACTATAATGAGGTAGAAAGGGAATTGATTCTTAAACAACTTGTTGATTCTATTGTTATTTTTTTTTCTTTCTATCTATCTAAAAAAAAAGAAAAAGAGGGGATTCCTCCATCTTGACAGAGAAGATAAACAATTAATGAATAAACAATGCTCATTAAGAAGGAGCCATACAGTGGCTGCAGAAGATGTAATATGCCCTAATCCTTAAAAGGAAAGTGGCCGTTGCTCTCTGCCCTAACCATCTGGATTCGAGAAGCCAAGTCCTTTTTGGAAACCTTCAGCAGGTCTCGAATTAGACCCCACGAAGAACTCGACTTTTGGGATGCCCCGGTTTTTGTTGCCAAAGAGGTCGGGCGTCCATAGACTAGCATGTAGGTTCTCCTTACAGTGGATATACGGTGGTTGAAGTTTCCCGAGCTCATCGCTCATATTCAAGGCCTTTCGCTCTATCACGCCCTCCTCTCCCAATCTGCTCGCCTGCGCTTAATTAACCTCCAGCCTGCGGAAATTCAGGGCCTAATAAAGTCCAATTTTCACAAATATAAGGCTTTGCAAAGCCCCACCCAGATCGCAAATGCTTTGAAGGCAGGATACGAGGTTAGAACCACAAGATTTTGCCAAATACTATACCTCGGTTCTCAGCTAATTAAATGTTACCCAAGGCATTGGACTTACTACATTCATGCACCCAAAAAAACCTAGAGAGCATTAGGCGTCTTGAGTCTATCGTTCAGCGCGCCTTTGATCTCAAGAACGAAATCCACAAAAGCCGCGAGATCCAAGCTGCTCACCACCGTCCTGAGAACCGCAACACGCATGCAGCACGGAAAAAAGCTGAAGGGCGAGCCAGGAGACGTCCAGACGCGCTTCGGCCACACCCAGATACCGAACCGATTTTATCCCGCCCACGACCACACGTCAATGGGCCCCGCCATGTTCCCGTTCTTGTAGATGCCCGTGGGATTCCATTCCTACGAATTAAGAAGCCAGAACCCCCGAGTTTGAGCCGTGCACTGAGGAGCAAATTAGACGCCCGATGGAAGAAGATACTTCGTCGGGATAAGTTGGAGGATGATATTTACCTCGCGCAGCGGGAGGATGAGTGGGATCGCATCGTGGGTCAAGGCGACGAGGCTCGATGGGAGTCAATTGTTGCGGAGTGTCTGGATTCTACTATGAACACGATAAAGCATGAGGACCAGAAGAATAAAGAACTTGCGCAGAAAATGTGGGAGATTGTTCTGAAGGAGCGGGAACTTGCAAAAAGGGAGAGGGAAGAAATTAGGATGCAGCGGTTAGCACAAGCTGAATCTATCAGTAGAACCACCACCCCGGCTACCGGGCCGGATGACGCCCCGGATGTTTCTGCTGGAGGAAGTCGGGGAGATACTTCGACCAAGAAGAAGCTTCCTTCTCAACCTAATGAATGCGAGCACCCCTGATACTGGTACTTATACGGTATGCCCTGCATATACGAATTCATGGCTTATTTTTGGCAAGGCGGACGCTTGTGAGCTCCACCAGATAATTCTTGGTGGGTTGGATAATAATAATGCATAGCAGATAATGGTACGTCAGAGAGGGTAGTATAAATCACGGCAAGATAGCACGTTCTAGCCTTTAGGAAATCACAGGGTACGTTTCGCCGAAACTCCCCACTAATAAATTTCAATTATTAGTGTTGGATACACCACTCGATACGGAGGTTGAATGAATGGCGCACTCGTACAGCTACTCCGTGGAAACGCTACTGCACAACGCCCAAGAGTGCATCAGTCAACGCTTGACTCGATCCGTAACGGCGCGAGTTGATCGCAGGGCACCGAACAGGAAACCCTATTCATTTCCATTGGTCCATTTTTTAATATCCGGGGGGGGGGTTCGGGCGGGAACCTTCCGGGATGTGGCATCGCAATAAAGTGTCGTAATCAAGGTCGTCGGCTCAAAATATGACCCGAAGCTGAAGACACGTATGTTTTTGTTTGTGATTATGAGCTACTTGTCCTTGGAACAACAGGGTATATTCTACTCTCCGCCTCATGAACTTCCAAAACTGCCAGAAGCCACTGGACATACAATATGTTTATTTCAATGGAAATTATATATCAGTAGCAAAAAACATCACGATACCAATTCCAGCTTTTCCATGCTTGCAGGTATAGAATCAACATAGTCCTCATCATAATCCACCTTACCTGCTAGTCCTTTCTCCCACAATTCTTTCCCAGTTAGCTTTTTCTCCTCCTTGCCAGTAACTTTCTTCTTTTTGTCATCTGCTTCCTGCTCTTCCTGTTTCCTTCTTTCCAGTTCCGCCATTTCCCTCTGGAATTTATCTCTCCAGGCCAAAAATGATTCCCGTGTCACAGCAGTGCCATGGAATTTGCGGTTCTCTTCCTCTTCCGCCTTCGCAGACTCCATCTCCTTCAAGGCTTGGACGGCGGCCTGTCGCTCGGATATAAGCAGCTCAGCGCCCTCCTTTAGCATATCAACGATAGCAAATATCATCGCCATTCCCATGTTTTCTTCGACAGTGGACTGCACCGAGTCCAGCAGACGGTCGCGGTCTTCATGTATGTCAAAGTGTGGGTGTTTGGGTGCATTGGGGGGTGCAGAGAGTTCGAGATGTGGAGCGACGTCAGGATATTGAGGTGGATATGTAACTTGTAGGATGAGTACGGGAGGTTCTTCTTCATCATCTTCTCCCTGGGGGTTGGTAACGTCCAAAGCTATTGATATTCGATATGCAGTATCAGATATATCTAGTCGGATTTGGGTTAGTTCATCGAGTAAATAGGCCACCAAGGCAAGGAAGTTGTTATATTTATATACCTGTAATTTCATCTGGGAAAATCGACTTGAGGGTCTCTCTTTCTTCTTGCTGATCTTCGATGCCCATGATGCTTTGCTTCAACGATGAAGCATGTAGAGGGGTAAAATGGGAGTACGTTGTCGTGGGACTGTAATACTATCTTTTTTCGGAATAAAACGTTGAAGTAATCAAGAGCAAAGCGCTAATGGTTTTAGTAAGTTAATATCTCTGAAATGTGCGACACAGAACGAAACCCGAATGTCGCAATTGGTGTACGGAGAGGATAGTAGTATGAATGTTGGTTGCTTTGGGATCATTTCGTCGATGATATCAACTTTGTTTCCTCGTCCCACATGCAAACAGAGCAAACAAAAAAAAAATGCGCGAGTAGGCTTGCTGAAACCCATTAGCAGCAGTTAAAGAAATCAACACCAGCAAATAATTATGTATTTCGAACAATAATTACACTCACCCGTTTCTCCTATTTTTATTTACCCTATCACTAGAGTATAGACGATATACCCATATGGCCAAGACGCGACCCTCCAAAAAATCTTCGAAGAAAAGAGCAAAATCCGGCCTTGATGGCCGATCTGCTGTCTCGAGAAAAATGAACCAAGATCCCGCAATTCTCTTCGACCAAGCCACCGTTCTCCTCCAAACAGGGCAGCCAGAAGTCGCTCTCCCTCTAGCGCAACGCGGTTTGGATAACGCCTCGGCCGGATCACCCAATGTGCTACTAGGACTAAACTTGATCGGTGAAATATATGTCGAGCTCGGGGAGATCGAGGCGGCGCGAGAACACTTCATGCGAGCAGTGGCTCTAGATCCGAACGGAGAAAACCCCGAGCCTGAAGGAGGAGGCGCGGAAAAATTCTTATGGCTTGCGCAATTGAGCGAGACCGGTGGCAATGATAGTGTGAGCTGGTTCGAAAAAGGTGTAACAAGCTTGAGACGAAACATTCAAACATTAGAGCAAAGCCGGAGTCCGGACGATGCTTTGGCCGCACAAGAGCAGAAGAAAAAGTTGGCACACGCTTTATGTGGAGTAGTAGAAATATACATGACCGATCTATCGTGAGTTTGTTATCACCCAATTATAATAGGAACTGCCCATACTGAAATGAAGTTTCTAATATCAGATGGGAAGATGATGCGGAAGCTCGATGCGAAGCGTTGGTTACAGAGGCTCTTTTGGTTGCGCCAGATTCGCCGGAATGCTTACAGACGCTGGCTTCAGTTAGAATATCACAGCTCCGACTTGATGATGCCAGAGCTGCATTATCAAGGAGTCTTGAGCTTTGGAAGGACCTACCACCAGAAAGCCCCTTGGTTCCAGACTTCCCCACACGGGTAAGCCTTTCTAGACTATTAATGGAAGCGCAGATGGAAGTTGAGGCGCTCGAAGTACTAGAGAGAATGGTTCTTGAAGACGATCACAGCGTTGAGACGTGGTATTTGGGAGGATGGTGTTTATATTTACTAGGGAAGGGCGAAAAGCTTCCCCCCAATAAAAGCGACTTATCCGAAGCTGAACTACGCTGCGCTACACTTCGCTCCAGCCGAAGCTGGCTTAAACAGAGTTTAAGGCTTTACGAACTAGTTGAGTATGAGGATGAGAAGCTGAAGGAACATGCTGAGGAGCTTGTCCAAGATCTCCAAAACCAACTGGGCGATAATGACGAGGATAGCGACGACGGAGAAGACGTTGACGAGGAGTGGGAAGACAAAAGCGACGAACTAGATGATGACGATGATGATGAAGAGGACGCAGATCAGAAAATGGCGGATTCATGAAGGCCGATTAAAAGAGAAGATAAAGATGAAATGGGTTCGGGTGATGTCTTCATGTTTAGCATTTTAACGATACCAATATTAGAGCAAAATGGCCATGACATATTTTCCGCATGGATAAATGATGGAAAATTAGTACTAGAGATTTTAAAAAAAAAAAAATGAACGGGTTAAATAGGTTCATGAGCATTTAAACCATGTATCCTGTTAGAATCAGGGTTTTCGTTCATTTTTATATCCTCTACCCATCTACTCCCAAAGCTGCCCCCTTGTTAGTTCTCGTTTCCTGGCTCGGCCAGCAGCGGGCGGGATGGAGCCGGATTATCATAAACTTCCGAACGCCTCGGAGATAAACTCAAACTGCGACACAAAGCTTTCTCCTGACAACCCGCCGCCAACAACCTCCACCAATGTAAGCTAGCGGAGCTTACTACTGGTTGGGTTCCATCCTGCTTCTCGAGATGGATGTCGCGCCGGTGTTGGCGAAAGAGGAGCTTCCTTTAAAAGCCGCCGTGGTGAAGGTGGTTGATGTTGCCGCGGAGAACGGGGCGATCTCAGGAGACGCCCCGGACGATGGTGACGACGTGTCACAACCAGAGTTCGACACTGAGGATGGCGAGTCTAACATTTCGGGGGACTCTGAGGACGCCTCCGATAATGACTGGGAAACTGAGTCGTTTTATGAAGATTCGTTACAGTTTGTCCGTGATAACCAGTTTCACGACGGTAAGTAAATCCCCCTCCTCTCCCAACAACCCCCCCTTAGTCCAGCCAAAGAAATCAGGGCACAGGCTGATTTAAACCCCCGAAAATAAATAAAAACCACTATAGTTCCTGGTGCATGTACGTTAGAGGAGATAGCTGCCTTTCGCAGACGCCTTCATGAAATCGGAAAAGCCGCTTTCGCGGAAGAGACCATCGGGCAGGGAAAAATTACCGCGAAGAAACTCTGCACTGCCTTCGGAATCATACCTCCCTCGTTCCTTGAAGGCGCTCCAGATAGGGCTTATCATCCCTTACTTATTATGGGAATTAATCGCGAATATTCAAAACGCGTGAAGCTACCACAGTACAACACTATTGATGATGCTGTAGAACTGCTGGAGAAGTCGAAAAACATCATCGTGTTAACTGGCGCCGGTGTAAGGACCCTGATGCGGCTATTCATGGAAGGGAGAATCAAACAACGCTAATATGCAAGCTTTTTAGATATCTACCAGTCTCGGCATTCCCGACTTCCGTTCCAAAGATACCGGCTTGTATTCAAAGTTGGAGCATCTAGGTTTGACCGACCCTCAGGAAGTGTTCGATATCCACCTATTCTACGAGGACCCTAACATCTTCTACTCCATCGCAAAGGACATTCTTCCGACGGAAAAGAAATTTTCCCCAACTCATGCATTTATCCGCCTCCTTCAGGATAAAAAGAAACTACTAACAAACTTCACCCAAAATATTGACAACCTGGAAGCGAACGCGGGAATTCTGCCTGAGCATTTGATTCAATGCCATGGCTCTTTCGCAACAGCATCTTGCATTAAGTGCAAGCACCAAGTTCCGGGTGAGCAAATTTTCGAGCATGTCCGAAAGGGAGCGCTACCTGAATGTGTTGCTTGCAAAGACCGGCTCGCAGCTCAGCCGATGAAAAGAAAACGCAGCTCAAACGGACCCCAGAAAAAAGATCATAGAAAACAATATTTTGACGACAGCTCGGGGGATGAAGACTACGATATTCCCACACCTGGTGTGATGAAGGTACGTTAGCTACGGTTTACCGCAAAATTAGAAGTGAAGCCATTTAGTTTTTCATATATTAATAACCTAGTAGCCTGATATCACCTTCTTTGGGGAAGATCTTCCGGGCGCATTCTCCCAACGTCTTATCGGCCATGATCGTGAACTTGCGGATCTTGTTATTGTTATTGGGACATCACTCAAAGTGGCACCGGTTGCCGAAGTCCCAGGCATTCTCCCTCGCAACGTTCCTCAGATCTTAATTTCGCGTGACGTAAGTGTTATAATTCAAGCATCTCCTTCATTGGTACATGGAGATCAACCCTAACCCGTGCCGTAACTCATAGCCGGTGTCACACATTGATTTCGATATCGAAATGCTTGGTGACTGCGACATCGTCGTTTCTGAGCTCTGCCGTCGCGCTGGTTGGGATTTGCAGCATGAAATGATACCGAAGGGCCAAAAAGTGGAAGTCGAGCTTTGTGAAGGCTACGTCTCGCGATACCGATTTACCGCTATCAATCCATAAAGACACATCCATGTCCTTCTTCTTCTTTTTCTTCTTTCCATAATTCACGCGTCTGTACTTTCTCACTTCTTTGATACACCAGGTAGTGTCCCATTATTTATCTCCCATTTGTTTTGTTTCCTACCTGTTAGCAATTTCCCTGTGACTGTTAAGATAGATCTTTTTTACTCTGTACCCCGCTGCGTTTGGTCCCCCCCTATTTTCCTTTGGTTCGTGTCATCATCCCTGTTTTTGGCCCCACGCATTTGGGTCGTTTCCACTTCGTTGCTTTGTTTGTTTGTAACAGATGCCTCTGTACCAATACCATCTCCGTACCTTGTTCTTCATTCGCCTTTTCATCTTATTTGTTTCTTTTCTTCCGGAAATTTGGTACGACTAGGAATTTTTTTATTTTAAAGTTAGACAGACCGGGGCTTTTTAGCCTCTTCAGTTTTAAGGTTCCACTGGGGTGTTGTTTTTAATTTTTAGATGGATATAGGCTGTTTGATCTAACTTTTTATATTTAACTCGAAGAGAAACTTTCTTATGTATACTTCATTTATTTCGAATCCCTTTATTCCGCGTTGCTTCCCTAGTTTAACATAGTTGTTCACAAATTGTGGCGAATTTGAAAAGCAAAAAGGTCCAGGAGCGTTTCCAAGGAGAATTTATGAAAGGATTGAAACGAGCATCAGGAAAGCTGGACATATAAATATCCAGTATTAAAAAAACACAGCACTCCGTATTAGCACGGAATAGAGTCTGCATATTTTTCCACAGTGAGTCATTAAAATTAGTTATTAAAAAAGCGTAAGCGGGTATAGATATCTACAATGGAGGTCTTGTACGAAGCAGACATTTAATAAAAGCGTAAAGAAGAATAACCACATAGAATGAACCCTATGGGGAATTCTTCATGTCAAAACTTTGTCTCTCTATCCTCCGCTCCTCACCCCTATTCGACATTTCATCCATGCTCGCCCTCTCTCTATCTTTCTTTCTTCTTTTATCCACCTTCTTCATTGCCTCCTGGGTCAACTCTTGCCGGAACATTCTCTCAATGACATCCTTCTTTCGCGACCTACGGTCTCCGACCGATATCAAAACACCAGCCATGATGTTGCATGTAATGGAGCAGCAGAGAATCACAGTCGTAAGTGCGAATGGGCGGACTTTGTAATAAATGGCCCATGTGCATGCCCCCAATGCAATCTGGAATATGGAGTGGAAGTCTAGCAGCACGACGATGGCAATCAAGAGTCGGAGGGGGAAAGCGGTGTGGGTGCTTGTTTCATGAGGTTTGTAGAATGTGTGCGATCTCGCGAACTTCTTTTGGTGGTGCTCAAGGCTCTGCTGCTGTTTTGCGTTAAGAACGGAATATTCTTCGGCTTCGGGCTTGGCTTCATTTTTGGGGTTGCTGTCACTAAGCTCATCCACGGTACCCATCTCGACATCGACGGCTTGGTTGGAATCGTCTACCCTCTTTAGTGGAAGGTCGTTTTTGTTCTGGAGTTTGGGAAGGGCATTTTCCTGACGCAGTCGCCACGTCATATGGGCGTAACGCGCAATAAAAATCATGTGGTAAGTGTCTATTGCACGAAATGGGGCCAGTCCGTCTCCCACTACAGCGAATAAAGCGACAAGGACATTGTCTATGACGTTGATGATATAGAGCTGACGGCCACCAACGTTTATCCACCCTTTAACGAACGTTATGTTAATTTTGTTGGCATTCTAAATTGTGAACGTAGAGTACTCATTGGATTATCCCACACACCTATAAGGAACAAAACCCATGCAAGGCCAAAAAGAGTAATCAGTGTCGCATACAGCGTGACTAGAAACCCAAGGGCTGGACATGAATATTAGTTAGTGGTGTCTGTCATTTTGGCGCCAAAGGACAGATGGAAGGGGGGGGGGGAGGGGGTGAGCTCACGTTTCCGGACATACTGTCCAAACCCCTTCATAGAGCGCTTAAACTTAGACCTTCTCGAATGAAGCATGTGTCTAACATGATCGTTAAGCTCCAGCTTATCGGTTTCACTCCAGCCAGTAAGTGTCTCCCCGTCAGGTAAGACCGCAAAACATAACTCGTCAAGAACTGTTGACCTGGAGCTCTGTAGACGTAATCGTTCTGATATCTCATGTCTTCCTTCCAGAGTTTCGTGATCGCTCTCAGGCTCGCCATGCGTGGGAACCCTTACGGGTCTAGGAGTCAAGAGGTATGACGGTCTACGATTCAAAAACCGCCCAAGATCAGGCACGAAGAGAGAATTCTGAACGTTTGTAAGGGTAGTGAGCGTGGATATTTCGGGGTCTGTTGCCACATCAAGCCAGTCAGTTTCGCATTCCGACGAATAAAAAAGTCCACGGACATAGGGTTACTTCACATACCCACAACGTCAAGAAGATCAACCAGTGGCGCGCCGTATTCGTTGGAAGACGCATCTGCCACTGAGCCTGCTTCATGTCCACCGACTGTGGAGGCACGAGTCAAACCCAAGGGCGAGATTGCAGAAGCACTCCTCCTCCGGAATCTCCCCAAATTACCAGGCCGAGGAGAACGTCCATCAACTCGTGAACCAGCCATGTCGTTTGAAGGGGGCTCCTCCGCCACTGAAGGCATTAATGTTAAACCCCTTGCCGCAGCCAGATTCATGTTAACCCCATTTTCGCTAAATGCTGAGCCCGTTGGGGATCCGAGCTGCTTCGACGCCGGGTTTCAATCTCCGCCACATTTTGCCTATCCGCGAGAGCATTGTTCTGTGGACGTGCTACCGATATTGCAGGAGTGGAAGGGAGGCGTAGCACTCGGATGCTCGGCCTCTGTGATCGCCCTGGTAGAGATAGTACATATCTTGGTTGATTTGAGGAACCAGTGTCCGGTGATGGCGGTGGGAGGGATACGGAATGGCCTGCGGCTTCCTCTGCGGTGGCATTATTATTAGTAGCAGACTCAATGTGGTCCATTAAGATGACAGACGTGTCGGACGATGTGTATCGGCAAAATCATTCTACAGTGTTGTAGTAAATAATTCAACAGAACGACAAAAACATTTATTTTATGGAACCCATTTCAAAAAAGGTTTGACTATTCAGTTCCCAAGGGTTGGGTTTGTTCCCGGGTTTCTGTGATGGAAAAACTGACGAAAATTAATAATCCCTTTACCAATCAATTCCACCGACGTCACTCCTCTTTTTCAGCCTCACGTCATCATACATTGCAACAACCCCGCCGTACGTACCAACCGCCCACACCAGCTTTATTTACTGGCGCTGGGCAGCTAAGTAATTTTAGCTCGGGGCGCATCCCTGACAAGCCATCTCGCCCTGGTTGCCATCCACAACAAGAAAAATGCTGACAACCGCCCAAGCAGGATTGATGATGGTAACAAGGTTCAAGTTGTCAGGCCCAAGAGCCACAGACCAAACAGACCAAAAACCTATAGCATCTGGTTAATGTAGCCCGTTGTCGTCTTCGAAACGATTGGAAGCCTGTATGGAGGCCACTGGAATGCCCCGAAAGCGGAATATATTAAAGCATCCAAATCCTAAAATCAAGAGGAAAAAACAGCAATGAAAATACCCTATTGGACCATCAATACTACTACTAGTATCATGGAGCCCCGTTCCATGACTCTGCTTTGCCCGTCCTAGGGATAAGTCGCTGGTTAATGCCCCTGGCGTTCATGAGAGGGGATTAGAAAATTCTTCAACCTGCAAGGCAGAAGGCTGCGTCGGTCGTTGTTTGGCTGCCACGGATATAAAATTAGGGCAACTCTTTAAATTATGTTGACAAATCTCTTCCCACGTCGATATATAGTATTCATATCAGATCCTTCGCTATCTGTATGTCCAAGTTTCAGGAACATGCCTTTGAGCGTGGCACCAACAAAGTCACCACATCAAAGACGTGACCATGAAGTTGAGGCTTAAATATTGTGCCCGATATCGCATTGAACTACAATTTCTGCATTTGCTGCGCATAAGGCTCAAGCTCTGCAAAAAATCACTCTCTACCATCAAGGCTGGTGAAGTCCTTGTCATCCCGAGCTCGATTGGATTAAGCTTCCTTGTGGCAGATTCGTGCTTCCTATTTTTCCTACCCAGATAGATGCCCAATGTGGCTTTGAACAGCTCTGCGGAAGTCTCTGCCCTTAAGTGACCCCTTACTCTTGTCCATTCGACGTCAAGGGAGTAGTTGCCGTCACCCGAGAAAAGTTACTTTTTAGACACCTGTCGTCAATTCTCCCAGCACAAGCCATGCAAATCTGCTAAAAATATATAACTTTTGAAATTACCAAATGCTCTCAGGCATATCATTTGCCTTCGACCGCACAGTTTCATAACCTGCAACCAGCCTTCCGCGTTTCAAATTATGATAGTACATGTGGTTCCAATGGATCTAGCGAACATTATGGCCCCCTACAGTGTCATAAAACGCCCGATGAGGTTGTCTATCAGCATCCGACATAGAAAAGGGACCTCCTGGCCCTCTTCTACAATTTTACTTTCGATTGATACTTTCCTATATGAACAGAAACGTTACACTTTTGTTGTTGAAGCGGCCATCAACTACGAACACCTCACCCTAATCCATCATGGCGGAGTTCGCAGTGTGGAGTCCTATCGTTTCCTTCCTAACCCTCATCCAGTATACAAACGGCCTACTTGGTGCCCAGGGAGAAATGCGGACCGCGGAAGACATTATAAACTGCACATCCGAACTACTTGCTGATGTCAAATGCGATTTCGAAAAGTTTCGTGACCATCTATCACGTCCACGCAAAAGATACACTGAACGCCAGATTGACCGCACAACTAGAGAACTGGAAAAAGCGCGGAAAATCGTAAATGTCAACAAAGACCAAGGGACAGGGAAGCGACAGCTCAATGGCATCTGTTGGGTCTTGAAAAATAAAGCGGCGTTGCAGATGTGCCTGACTGCGCTTAATCTATATCAGATCACACTATCACAGATACGCTTGGAATTAGCCTTCTTGGAACGCACAATGCCCTGGATCGCGGATCGTTTAACCCTGGAACCAGGAACACTTTCATACCCACGTTCAAGGGCGGCGCTGGATGTGAACCAAGAGCATAGAAGGTTAACCTGGGTTGAAGGTTTGACCACCCTTTGCAATACGTCGTCTTCTTTGCCCTTCAAAAAAAAAAAAAAAGAAAGAAAGAAAAAAGAAAAAGAAAAAAGCTAATTTGTTTTGGATATATTAGATGGCTACCCTAATGGCAACCAGTACGCAATATCAACATCGCAGCCTCAGCGACGACTCCTTCCAAGACCTTCATTACCCTATGGCTGCAACTCTTTTACAACTTCTTCAGTTTACTCAGATCCGGAAGACTTGGGCTCGTGGCTGCTCCAGCAACGTCGTGACGCATTTCGCATGCGAGATTAGCGAGATATTTTCAATCCGACCGTTATTTTTATTTTTCAATATCGACCATTTCTACCCTCATATATGCATTTTCGGCGAAATTGGATTGGCGGAGGCAAAAGTCATTTTGATATAGCGGTGGTTCTGTTCTACTTTGGGCCAGTCTGGGGGCTGATTATTTTGGAGAAATTCAGAAGGAGTTCATATAAATTTGGGAGCTGATTACTACAGTATAATATAATGTTATAAATGGAACAGGCGCTATTCTATTGACAAATTTCAAAAGTATTTGGGCCGGCAGGGAACAGAGGATTACCAAATTAACAAAGCTTATATATCCACCGTTGCCGGCATAAATTCTGTTTGGCCCCGCATCACACTTGGAAACTGAATATCAACCCCTCCACGCCAACTGAACTCCCAGCTCTCAGGATGTCTGTCCATCATTCGCCCTATCATGCTCGCTGTTCTACACAGAATGAGGAGGTGCTCACTTCGCTTTTCATTAGATGGATCTCTGGCGTATTTTTCGAGGGCGTTCGCTAGGTTCAGGGCAACGCTGTTCTCTTCGTCATGTATGAGCCAAATATTTCGAAAATGATGGGAATGGGGCTCTAAATATCGGGAAGTTTGTTGAGAAAAAGAAATTAAAAATTAATGGCCCCTACCACTCAAACGTTTCTCTATGACATTGGTGATGATCGTCCGCGCGATATATCTGGATATCGACGCCCCGCTATCATCGCATTCAGTGCGATAGAAATTTATCGAATGCTGGTCAATGTACAGTCTGAACGACTTGATCTCGTCCCGAATCGCACTATCTTCAGGTGGTTGGCCATCAGGAATGGTTCCCAAGGCTGTTGAATGGCGACGATGTGCACCTGCCCTCGACTGCCGCGTCCTCGTTCCCGTCTGAACTTGAGCTCGTGAACGTGTGGCGGGCGTACGATTCCTTGGCTGAACGCTTGAGTGCGGTTTCGGAACTGCAGATGGGGGCCTGGTCCGTTTTCCCGCTCCAGTGCCCGGGGCAATTTCTCCTTGGGGTCGTTCTCGATGCGACTGGGGGCGAATTGGTGGGCGAGTTGCTGGACGAGGTTTGCTATAGCCGGTATTTGGACGGTCGTTGTCGCCTTGGACCTTGCTTGAGCTGCATCCCATGCTATAATGCGCATTGTCTTTTTATGCCTAAAAGGTGAATTATGCTTAAGAAAAATACATACATTTGATAAAATGCACGAGAGGATTTTCGGGGCCTAGGAGTTGGAGCTCGTCGTGTTTGTGCACCCAAGGTTGGCAAACAGCCAGGTGTTTAGCTACAAAATTCTCCAGGAGGAAGACCCGTATTTCGTCTGGGACAGAGTGGTCGTTTATGGCGTTAAAATTACCACGTCATTATTTAGTCTTGGTCACTACCTAGATGCTGGGTAGTCCCTCAGAATAAAAAATATATATATGTGATGGGTTATTTAGCTGCCAGCATCAACATCATTGTGCTTCGGGACCGGCCACTTCTGAAGGCCCTTTGCTGGGAAGGAATGCTGCACTAAAAGCTCAAGATCGCCCTTCCACGCCACAAATATGATGTAGATTTGGGAGTGAATGAATAAATATTGTACTCCATAGTACTATTAATTGGGTGGAACAGTGTCACAGAAGCCCAACGTAAGCCAAATCACAGCAAAACAGCACAAGGAAAAAGAAAACCAATCATTAATCATTATCCCGCTTTACAATCCCCAGGATTTTGGTAGGAAGAAGAAGAAGTATTTTAGCTTTTTGCCCAAGTTTGGCGCTTGGATTCCAGGGCCGCCTGACCTTGCTGCATGCGGAGGTTGAAAAATGAGAGCCAAGATAATAAGTAGAGGCGGTGTTAAAGATTATATCCTGCTTGAGAGAAGTGCTGCTGTGGCCAGGGTCCGTACACCTGGCTAGCGGACAGTACTACTACTGAACATGATGACCACAACCCGCAATGCCGATCTAAATATGCCAATCAAGCCAGGAATACGGAGTAACCCTTCCATTGACATTCTCCTTGGGAACATTCCCTCCCAAGTTCCTCTCCAATCCCATTCGTTGCAGGAGCCCTGCCTAACGATTCTACACCCAAGCCATTTGAAATAGCTTCACCTCATCATCGGGAACAGCAGCACTCGCGACAACTTTGCGGGTTTAAACAGGTTTACAGACGCCCGAGAATATCGGGGCGACGTGCATGCTTTTCTCTCAGTTTGTGGCACGAAGGCCTCATCCTGGTCGATTCTGAAGTATCTGGGCTCTGACGTGGCATAGTAGTATTGAAATGAGGATTCTGGGGATTGTTGAAGATATACGAATTTAGGCACATTGTTTCCTGACTTGTATTTATCAATCCCAGGAAGAGAGGAGAGGAAAAGAACCTTTTTTTTTTTTTTCTGTGCTTCCGGGCATTCGTACTATCCTTATAGACCAGGCATATTTCAAAGATTTTCGTACGTGGATTACACCGACTCACAAAAACTCAATGTCGAAATCTACTAAATAAAGCCACAAATGGGAAAACTAATGCCATATCCCACCTAGCTAACTTTACCTATCCTCAATTAGTATTCAACAGAGGACTACTGCGTAGGTGGGTGAATGTCATCTATTTTCTAGCTTCTTTTGCACGCCCAATGTTCGACCAGTCCACCGGCCATTCGGCTTGTGTATCTTGTTCGCCAGGGTCATCCATGTCGGTATGCAGCCAAGTCACCCGTATCTCATCACTCCTCCCGACCACCCGATCCCCCAAGCAGACTTCGAATGTTAGTGACGATGATCCGATGCATAAACGTAATTCATACTGTATTTTCTGAAGGTCTTGTTTCCGGCTCGAGCTCCACCATTTTCGTCCTTTAACAGGTTGGGCGTGTTGTCGTAGCAGTTCCCTATCCACAGTCGACTCGATTTCACATATTACACGAGCATCACCTTCGTTGATGGTGTGCGGGAGACGGGTTGCGGGGGATTTTGACATGGCGATAAAATTTTGCCAGGATATCTCGGAACTCGTCGTTTCGAATACGCGGTTGAATATCTGGCTTATGTATTGAGGCTTGTCGATACGCTGATTCTGTTTGACAAGCCATTGAATTTCGTTGACGATATATCGCTTCCCGTCGTATGGGTTTATTCTCACTTGGTCATTTTGGCCGGGAAGGAGTTTGCTCCCTCCAACCTTGTTGTTCACCACTATGCCATAGGAGAGGGAGCTGTACCGAGGGGATACGATGGAGTGTCCATATCTCAAACGGTGAATTCGGTCGATTACTAGACCGCGACAAACCGCTAATTGACTAGAGGGCTGGTTAGCGCCCCACATGGTAGAAAGATACGCGAACATTAAGTTTAAGTTGTTTCTTACGGGTCCTCTGATATCAAAATCCGTTTTCCTGCCTTCCCCTCCCCATAGTTGTCCGTAAAGCGTTCTTGAACATATGGCGAGGAACCTAGCCCTCCGGAAAGCGCAACATGTGTCTGTTGGTTGATGGTTAGGTCTGACGCCTTACGAATGAAATAAACAACAACACAACGTACCACTTTTTCTGATGATGGGAAGTTTTCAATACGCTCAAGCTGCTCGTCAATCATCTCAAAAATTCGTTGAATTTGTTCCTCGAACAACCTGCGGATATCAAGACTTGTTATATAGTCAGCTAAGTAGATCGAGTTGGCCATAAGCATAATGCATATTCGTAACCTTACTCCCTCAATATTATCCTTCCTTTGTCGAAACCTGCCTCTGGGTTTCGGTAGGTCTTTGGAAGGCCAGGCACGCG
>LGUA01000103.1:0-32812 GCA_001660665.1 Emergomyces africanus
TTGGTTGTAGAACGGGGAAGCACAGAAAAGGCGTGTTGTATATATCTTTTTATTTCCCCCCCTTTTTCTTTGCACAATTAATCCCTGTTTTTCGTTAACATCTGCAATATTATTCTTTTCCTATGTTCCTTTTTCGTTCCTACCCCAGCACTTACACCACACTGCATGGCTTCCTCTTCCCCTTTTCTTCTTTTTCCACATGGGGAAGAAGGACAGAGCTGCAGTACAATATTGTATGTACAACCCCAGAACATGGTCGATACACGCATTCATACTTAGCACGTAAAGTCTAATTGATGATGTTGATGGGTAAAACCACGTGTACCACGTACAGTCTGTGATGCACATAAAGCATGATCGCATTTTCAACAAAAGGGCACGATGAGCTCCGCTGTATATCAGGAATCTAACGACTTGTAATCATGAATGACGAGACGTTGCATACAGTCAGAGATGGAGAATAAGGAAATAACAGTGGCACCTGAATTCCTCCTAGCTTGATAAAAAAAAAAAAAACACTGCTAAAAAAAAAAACTACAAAAACTACAAAAAAAGTCCTTGGCATTCTCAATCCTCTATACTCCAAACCGGAGATGCGGGTCATTATACCAACCCAATGAACAAGCTCTGAAAAGGGAAAATGCAAAAAAGTTTAAGTAATCCAAGTTCATTTAACGGAAGCAGGTATAAAAACGAAAATAAACCCGAGGTGTCATATAAGCTACTGCCCGACCTTTTCTTCAGTCGTGGGAATAATGTCTCATTCGTCCCAAATCGTGACTACAAGTTCAATCAGGGGAGCTTCATGTGCTTTTACAACATCATGTTCTGGAACTCCAGTCCAAAGAAAAAACGCCGCTCCCTTACTTCCCTCCAAAGCTAAAATTTTTCACTGGTAAAACACCGTGTCAATTTAACCAATAACCATGCGATGAACTTCACTACCACGGTGAGCCCCCAGACAATAGACTTAAACCCCCAGGATAGCAGTTTTATCACAGACCTCGTAATGCCAGGCAGTTGCTCTCCCTCACGAGATCCGCTGCTGTACTGTCCGTAGTTTTCAAGGTCGATTTCCTCCACGACAATTGGGGTTTTCTTATTATTATTCCTATGCTTCTTCACCTTTGTCTTCGTCTCAGGCGAGGAGAATGATGATCTTCTCCAAAACGAAAGCCTTGTCTTGCGTTTGGGAGAGGCATGGATTTGTGACATCAGTTCCGCTTCTTGCTCCGCCTCTTCACGCTCCGCTTGCGTGGCGATTAGCTGGCCATTGAACCGTGGCTGCGAGGCAGGAGCTGCTGATGGTTCTCTGGACGGAGTCGTATTATATGGGTCAGGGAATTCTCCTTTGGTCACTGCAGTTTCGGTGTCCATTCCGGCCAGAATTGTTCTAGTAAATTGGTCCGTTGCTGCGATGATGAGGGTCGCGGCAACTAATGAGTCTATGCAGTATAGGGCTGGGATGGTGGAGGATATGTCACCCGCTGAAATTGAAAGAGTCATTGTCTCCAGGTCCAGAGCTACCAATGGAGTGTCTTTCGTCGAGTCTCGGCCTGGAATTGTCATAAGAATCGACGGAGGATTGCCCAGTTTTATACTATCTGTTGTAGATGCAGAAACCGTGAGGTGTAATATTTGGCCCCGTTTATTTATGACGGCGGATCCTTCGGGTTGGATCTCGTTTCCTGGGCCATCACTTGGGTCATTAAATAAAGCCTGGTGTTGGACGTCATACCGACCATGAGCTGCGTTCCACTCTAGTATACAAGTCTCCTGTGCTTCTGCTCGCCTAACTGCATCATCCTCCACTTCCATTGCGTCAGTTGGAGCCAGTTGATGTTGCCGTGATAGGGCCAAGGCCTGATCTCTGGCTAGGATCCCTGCCAATATGGGGAAAACAACAGTAATAAAACCAGTCCCCTTGGCCCTATTTATTTCGGTGCTGTTCAGTGTAATGATGGGGGATTTGGTATTCTCTTTGGTTGGGTGAGATCGTTGAATGTCTACGTCACCCATTGCGTTAGTTTTGAGGCTATACAGCATGGCAGATTGGTTTCCAAATATGTAAGTCAGATGGTCTGCTCTATGGGGTCACTGATTAGCCAAAGGGTCTGCGTGGATAATTTTACAGTACATGATTCTATATCAACTCACTTGGAAATACGCAAGTGGAAAGTTCCGAGTTCAGGTTGTGGTCCTTCTCCATTTGTAGCTTCCCATAAACGTGTTAGTTGCTCGGATGTCGAAACTTTAGCAGCTGTTGCCAATTGGGTGGATTCACACATCGTGCGGCGAAAAGCAGATTGCGGGGACGTCACACTTGGACTATAATCACATCTCGATATAACTTCCCGTGGAAGATCGTTAGGCGTCGAACGTTGGGGGTAGTAGCGCTGCTGGTTAAGAGGTACGTTGGGATCGTAACGAGGAAATATTGACCTCATTGGCACTGTTGGGAGGTAGGTGACAGGCCTGGTGAGCTGGCCATAGTCACCTCAATCTGAACAGGAGATCCAGATCGGATAGGTTCCGGTGAAGTTGGCTGGGGAGGCGGACGTGGAGCTTCCTCAACTTTCGCCTCCCCTCCGGGTTTCACTCTGGGTGAAGGAGAATTCGACCCCACAATGTGGATAGTTGAGAGAGGCCCTAGAGGAGTTTTATTTGTGTCCTCGATTATTTGAAGAATGACGGCCTCGGCTTGGGCAGATGTTTTGTCATCACCCAAGATTGGGGAGACCACTGGAGACTTCGTAGCGGGTCGTCGATGCCCTCTTCTGAATGGATTGCCATTGGGTCGGTTTTGCGGCTGCACCTGAGGAAATAGCTGAAACTGAGTTTGGCTCGCCATCCTTGCCCTCGACTATTCAAAAATGAAAGCTAGGCAAATGTGCAACGAGTTTGCCGTAGCAAGAATCATATACTCCTCAAGTTGCGTGCCGTTCTGGGGACGGACGGCCTTACCGTAAGGGAAAGCGACGACGCCCCAAGGATGAAGATAGGAACCATACGGCAGAGGAGAGAAATATATGCAATTACCCCAGCTCTTGGCTTTCACAGCATAAAATGACGAAAGAAGAAAAAAATCTTAAAAGAGAGGGGAAGGTAAGATATTAAAAATGAAGAGCAAAAGCTACCGAAATTTCGGTGGAAACACCATTTTTCCAACGAAAAGGCGAGGTCGGCCGCGAAAAGAAGTGGCTGATCAATAGAAATGAAGATCTATGCAAGAATGAAAAGATAGCATCTGGCATCCTTTTTCCCTTGCTTCGAAGAGAATAGTTTGACGCCGAGAAAGGAACGTAGCACGGATGACCAAGTGGTCGTCCAATGGATAAGCAGCTGTGTAATATGTCATGGTGACAGCCCGGGGTTCCAGCAAGAGGGGATTGGATGCTAAATCCCATCACCGACATAAGTAGCTTTCGGGATTCAAGTTCCTGACCCTTTGCATGAACAGCCAGCTAGAGGAAAGAATCGGTGAGGCTACGTATTGTTCAAAAATTGTTCGAGGTCAGCGTGACCTTCGTGCAACCCCAAGGAAATAGGTCTCGGAATACCTGATGTTGAGGGTGAGATCAAGCTGATTGGAGATCAATCCCAGGAACCACATCACTCCTTCGGCGCTTCGAGAAACTTCAGATCTAGGATTGGGACAATGATTCTGTTGGCGTTCCCTTGGCACACCCCGAATAGAAAAGTTGTGACTTTTAAGCAACAACACTACTGAAGAGCGGCGCAAAGCACGCCCGTGCTATTGGGCAGTATTTTTTTCCAGGAAGAAATTAATCACGTGATGGTCGTACTTCAGGGGCCCCCGAAACCGTCTCTCCAATAGGATGGCGTCTTGGCACGACAGTAGTAAAAGCCGATCACATCGCTGGACGATTATGCGCTGACCTGGCAATCCTTCGCATTCGGCCAGGTTTATATTGAGCTAACGAAAAGCGGGTGGAGAATAAAAAAGCAGTAGTTGTGAAATCCATCTGTGGACCGTAGATGGTAGGGAGAAACTTGTAGCAGTAGTCAAAGCCGTTACAAAAATAGGGAAAATATCGACAAGTAATACTAGTAGCTAGTAGTGTACAGTACATACAAATGTGTTCCCCGCTATCAGGGACCTAGAATTAATCGTCAGGCACAAGGCCTCCCGCCATCCTGATGGCACCCTCCATGTCACCTTTGTTGTATAAAAAGAGCCCTTGCAGAGCTGCCGCACTCGTGGTCCTCTCCCGAAGGAGCTTGTGGCCGTTTTCATCCTCTACAACACCCAATTTATAAAGCTTATCCAAAAACTGAGCCTGGTAGAAACCCGACTTGTCAAAATCGCCGTAAAACCGTTCCCAAAGTTTGGCAACTTGATACCTCGTAGCTTCGCCAAGCCTGACCGTCATATCAACACGGCCAGGCCGAACGAGAGCTTCGTCAAGCCGCTCAACGTGGTTTGTCGTCAGGAAAATTATTCGTTCTTCAGCACTAGCCACGCCGTCAAGTGCATTAAGGAGGCCTGAAAATGTCACATTAGCTCCCCTGTACCCATCAGCATCAGACTGCAAGCGCCTGTTCCCGAACGCGGCATCCACGTCCTCCAATAAGACTAGCGTACGAGAAGGTATGATGGTGAGAAGATGGTTCAGACGATCGTCTGTCAGACCCCTCTCGCTCAGGTTGAGGATGGCAATGTCATAATCCAACTCGCCCGCGAGTGCTTGAATGAAGGAGCTCTTGCCGCTGCCCGGTGGCCCGTGGAGAAGATAACCCCGTCTGTAAGGTATGCCACGATCATAATACCAGGATCCACTCCCGAGAAAATCTTTCACATCAGCCACGATCCGTTCTTTAACTCCCTTGTCCAAAATAACGGATTCCAACGGCCTCTTGCGCCGAGATTGGCCAAACTGCCTCCACTCAGTTCCCCAAGAATTGTAAATAACGGTTTTCCCTTCCTGTGACCTCGCAGCATACTCGTGTGCCTCTTTAAATAGGGCTTCAAAAATATGTCTCTGAGAGTAAAGCGTGGTAAGGGTAACCGTCTCCCACGGCCGTCCGGTTTGGTGATCTCTCGATTTGGCTTCTCGCACTCGATTGACGAAGATAAATGCGTTTTTATATCGGAGAACATGTTTGCCAGGTCCAGGTATAAGCGCAAATTGAGTATGTATCGCGCCATTAGCATGTTCCACTTTCTGTGTCTGGATCGACAGTTGTCGCATTCCTGGTGTGAGTCTCCGCAGTAGAGAATCGACAAAGCCGGATTTGGGAACGGTGGATGCTCGTTGTTGAAGTTGTGACCGTTGATATAAAGTCATCCAATGCAGAAACCAGGCATACGAGTCATCCTTGATATTTATTTCCACTTCAACGAGCATGCGCTTACGGAGGAGAGCAGCACCGTGTCGAATCCCTCGCTGGGCGAGTGTAAGGCCAGCCCCAAGGCCCGCAAGACCAAAGCCCTACCAAAACACCGTATCTCATGTTAGCCTGCTGAAGAGAGATATCCAAGGAATTCCATTGATGTAACATACTGCTGTAAAAAAAGGGTTACTCGCGAGCTGCGAAAAAAGACCTTCGCTTGAATTAAGCTGCGGGAGCTGCCTTTGAGCTTTTGCCTGGACAATCAAATCATTGTGGTTTGTTGGTTGGGCCAGTGCCGGCCCAGTAGCTTCCATTCCCGTGGAAATGCCCTGATCAGCATCTTTGCCCGACATATGTTCGAATCATTATGGGGCTCGATTGAATGCCTGTCTGCTTGTCCTACAACAAATTAAAAAAAATTTGAGGATAGTAATTGGCGATTCGGTATCGGGGAACTTTGCTTGGCACTAACCCAAATTCTGCTAGTGAAGTTAATGGCATGGCTTGGCATTGCGGACACAATAATTACTACTAGTACGCAGTAGTCATTTCAACCGCGATGAAAGTGGTGAGCCTGAGGAGGTTTCATGGTGTAGATTGTTCTTTTTTTATCTATTTTTATTTCATTTTTATTTTTATTTTTGTGTTACGAACCGCACCACTATGATGCCAAAATTTTATATCAGATATAAATATGGAGGGAACAGACACCCTATCGCCCACAGCTGCCGTTCCTAAGAAAAACACAACTTTTACAGGATAAAGAGATACACCTAGAGAATACACAAGGGAAAAAAAATAGCTCGACATGAAGGTTACTGTACCAAGCTACTAGGCATGGTAATCGTGCTATCTAACCATGCATTGAAAGACCCCTGTTCCCCACAATACTGCGTATTTAAGAGACTGGGTTGAACAGATTCAAACCAGGACGGCCTTTTTTCAGTAGCAGGTCTCTATTCTTGGGACAAGGCAATTACTAGCACGGTGGTTACAATCGTATCTGCCATCCGCTGTCTATACCTCTCCTAGTGCCGGTAGCCATTTCCCCCTCCTGCTGGATTCGCACCGAGGGATCGCTAATGGCAGATACATTTGTGGGAGAAAGACAAATATAACTTTTCGTCACTAGTAACTCGCGACAGAGATAGAGCCAATACCACCCCGTAGTTGATATTGAATGATATGTGATAGGCCAAAACCTCGGTACAGCGAGTCGTCATCCTATATGTTGTAGAAGTTGTTTAATTTTTCATGTCGATTTTGTGCTTTCTTTTCCCCTGTGTTATACTCTGCAGAAAACTTGATGATGGCGACCAGCGGTATACATATAAAGCGGCAGTAAAAGAATGGATATTTAGGGAGTGCAACACAATAAATTTCATCATCCGCCACCGTGAGATATTACGGTGTTTGTCACGATAGAATGTTTTACCTCCTTCCCTCCAACGCCAGAAGGTGTCTCTCCTTCACACAGTACAGGGCTTAGCAGTGCGGGTGGTAGTACTCATCGACCCATCTATAGGTTGCGGGACCTGCATATTCTGGCGTTGATAAATGGAGCTACGGAAATAAAAGAATGTATTCCTATTGTGTTCTTGTCGAGAGGTATTCAATCTTCATTGCACATTTAAAGTGAATAATTCGAAAGTGGCTCCAAAATATAGGATTAAGGAATGGATTGATAACTTTGCAGCCTCTGACCCTTTTATGCAGTTCTGATGCCGATTGAAACGTTATCATCACTTACAACTAGGTAGTGGGAGTCAGTCCTAAGTTAGTAGATCCTGATTTCCAAATACCCCATTTTCAGTGGAATAAGCCCTGGGTCCCAAGAGGAAAGTACGTTCGCCAGCAAAAAGGAAAGGGACGAATCGCCCTTTCAAATGGTGGTAATCAGAATCCCACAACAGCACATTGAGCAAGCAGCTAATAACCGTAGCAGGGAATGACAGAGAGGTCAATTTGGGAACAGAGGGCTTGGCCCGAGCTTCTCTTTCGAAGTAGCCGCGAGAGCTACAGTGACGACGACTCCGAAACGAATAAAACAGCCGTGGCATCAATTCAACAAGAGGAAGAAGTTTTATACGAGATTGATCCGCGAGCGTTGGAAAAACTGCCACAGCGCCTTCAGCATAACTATCGTCAGATATTCCAGGAGCGAGTTGAGCGACTCTCACGGACGAACCCGAACTTCAAGTACCGCCAATACGACTATATGGATTATTGGTCCGAGGAAGCTTTCGGAGTAGAAACGGAAGAGCAACCGAGATACATGAAAAGGCGATATCCGAGGAAGCACAACGTACTGCAGGAATTAGATATTATGCCTGATTCGCAGTTGCAGCAAACTGATCAAAGAGGTCCATTGCGCGTCATGAATCCGGATCTATCACACCTGGTGGTCGTATCTGGCAAAGACATGGAAGGATGCAAAGACAGCACTGGCCATATCGAAGAAAAAGAAATAGGGAATAGCTCAGCCGAAAAAGCTGTAGATGAGGCTTTAGTAGTGTTGTTTAATCCAGAGAGCCGATTATCTCCACCGAAGAAGAAAGAGGTGCACCCCGTTAATGCTCCCAGTAACCCTGGCGGCCATTTTCAGGCGCGGGGAGTGTTTGATGAAGCTTTACGTTCAGTTATCCATCATATGGGTAACAGTGGCCGAGGGCACCACTATTTGAAAAATTCAACGAATTTCTGGCCTCGAAGTCGTCGTGCGAGAATCTAATGGAAATATATGATAGCTTGAACAGGAATTGCTCCGTTACCCAGTAGAGTATCAGGATGTTGGGTAAATAGAATCGAAGTCTTGGATGCCTTTTTTGTATTTTTATGGTTGCAGGTCTTGAAACTAGTGGTTACGCGGCGAGGTTATTTAGTGGGAGCTTGACGCGCTAGACAGTTTTTAGCTTAGATGGGCCTTTCCCACTTAGGGAGGAAAAAAAGTGACAACATCAGCGAACTCCAAAAGAGCTTCAATTTCCACACCTGTTCTCCAGCACCTAACCTTGCTACAAGGTGTTCTACTATCCCCCTCAAAATATAATAGTGCTTTTAGGTCTATTTCGGAATTCCTTTGCCTTCGCGCTCTCCTCCCGCCAGAGAATTTACCTTGCCCGCCCGTTGGAGAACCATCTAGATTCTCGCCAAAATGCAGGCTCCTGTCGTGGTGATGAGTATGTCTAGCCCGAACATTTATGATATTGGAATGAAACCAGGCTTGCTCACATACGGACTGTAGATACCCAGAGTGGGGACAGACAAGTCGGCCGCAAAGCGCAGTTGTCTAACATTACAGCCGCAAAGACGTAAGTGTTTTAATTGAAGAACCCCGCCATCATCTCACCCCACAATTGGAATATCTTAGCTTACAAAGATTGCAGTGTGGCAGATATTATTCGATCATGCCTTGGACCGAAGGCTATGTTGAAGATGCTTCTTGATCCCATGGGCGGAATTGTTCTCACCAACGATGGACATGCCATCCTTCGAGAAATCGAGGTCGCCCACCCCGCAGCTAAGAGTATGATCGAACTCAGCCGAACACAAGACGAGGAAGTTGGTGATGGCACTACAACTGTTATAATCTTGGGTACTTATTTCCACATTGATTTATTACTTTCATCCGCTTTCTGACAATTGATAAGCCGGTGAGATGCTGGCCCAGGCGCTCCCCCAGCTCGAACGAAATATCCACCCTGTCGTTATCATTTCTGCTTTCAAACGGGCTCTTTCAGACGCACTTGCGATTGTAGAAGATATATCTCTACCAGTGGATGTTAGCGATGACAAAGCTATGTATAAGCTGATCCAGTCCTCCATTGGCACCAAGTTTGTTTCTCGTTGGTCGGAACTCATGTGCAGCCTAGCATTGAAGGCTGTGAGAACAGTTTCACATGATGCTGGTGGTGGAAGACAGGAGGTCGATATCAAGCGTTACGCGCGTGTGGAAAAGATACCAGGTGGGGAAATCGAGGATAGCGAGGTCATTGATGGAGTTATGCTCAACAAGGATATCACTCATCCAAAAATGCGGCGGAGAATAGAAAATCCAAGAATTATCCTCCTGGATTGCCCTCTTGAATATAAGAAGGGAGAGTCCCAGACAAACATCGAAGTTTCTAAAGAGGATGATTGGAACCGGATATTGCAAATCGAAGAGGAGCAGGTTAAACATATGTGTGATGCAATTCTGGCTCTGAAACCTGACCTCGTTATTACCGAGAAGGGGGTATCTGGTAATTGAACCCCTTGATGAAGAAATTAAATCACAGGTGCTAATTCATATATAGATTTGGCGCAACACTACTTGGTCAAGGAGAACGTCACCGCGCTTCGGCGTGTTCGCAAGACTGACAACAACCGAATTGCCCGTGCAACCGGTGCCACTATCGTCAACCGAGTGGATGACCTGCAAGAATCAGACGTCGGAACTCGATGCGGCATTTTCGAAATCGAGAAGATCGGTGACGAGTACTTCACATTCCTCAGGAAGTGCAAGAACCCCAAAGCTTGCACCATTTTGTTGAGAGGGCCTTCGAAAGATATTCTCAACGAAATTGAACGTAATTTACAAGACGCGATGTCCGTGGCAAGAAACGTCATTTTCCATCCTCGTCTCTCACCTGGTGGTGGAGCAACTGAAATGGCGGTATCGGTGAAACTATCGCAACTGGCGAAATCCGTCGAAGGTATTCAGCAGTGGCCCTACAAGGCTGTGGCAGATGCGATGGAAGTCATCCCTAGAACGTTGATCCAGAATGCTGGCGCCAGCCCCATTCGTATCCTAACTAATCTGAGAGCTAAACACGTTGAGGGAAACAACACTTATGGTGTGGATGGCGATACAGGAGAGATTGTTGATATGAAAGAGTACGGGGTGTGGGAACCTGAAGCCGTCAAATTGCAGAGCATCAAAACCGCTGTCGAGGTAAGTTCTTAAATCTGGGCGCTATACCGTGTTACCATCTAACGTCTTTCTCTACAGTCCGCATGTATGTTACTTCGAGTCGATGATATCTGCAGTGCCAAAACTCTGAAGCAAGCCGCGAATGTCGGAGGAGGGGGTGATGAATAAATGATTTAGAGTTTTGCATTTTGGATGGGCCTCTATCCGATCCCTTGCGAATCATTCAACAGCATCTAGACCTGTATGAATAACCGAAAAATTAATTAAATACAAATACAATTAAAAGTTGTTAGATGGGTATCCTGTTATCATTTTGCCGTCACTTATTCCGTAAGGTCGGGTTGTGAGGTACAATTTTCCCCAACCGCCAACCTCCCAATCAAGCAGTGCTAGCCTTAAAACAATCAATCAGTCATCATCATGAATTATCACACCAGTCTCTTCCATAGTTCCGTCTATAGCGTTCTCAGCTCCGGATACCTTATTCTCACCCCAGTCACCCCCCTTTCATTAGCACTTTTGCCATTCGGTTCCCGCATCTCATCAGTATTAGGGCCGGTATCTGAAGGCCCAGCAGAAGCCTTCTTCTCCTTAGCCTTCTTCTTCTTTTCCCTTTTCCTCCGATTCTTCTCGGTTTTCTCCTCATCCCTCCGTCTAGCCTCCTCCCTCCTCCGCTCAAAAAGCTCGTCCGCCTGATCTATCTTCAGCTCTTGTTCCATTAGCTTTAAACGCTCATATTCCCTTCTCCGACTAGCTTTGTAGACATGAAACTCCCCCGAACCCGCCCCGGCTGACGAGCCCTGGACGTTAGCAATGATTTCCGGTGGTGGTGCTAGAGACGCGCTTGTACGTGGCTTGGGGGGGGCGGGGATAGGGATGTCTTTCGATGGGTCTTTGAAGAGGGACTGAATTTGGGTGGCTTGTTCGGAGACGGGGGTGAGGGCGCGACGTTTTAGAGGCCGCTTGCTTCGGGGGTCCTGGCTGGTTGGGATAGATTCAGGAATTGGTTCGGACATGATAACGATGCCGTACTGCTGGTGGGTAGGAGGTCGGGTTCGAGAGAGGAAAATTGTCACAGAGCGAGTGGTGGATTTGCGCCGCGTAGGCTCCGAGGGTGAGGCGTTGCCAGGGAAGTGCGAAAGGATTGAGGATTGAAAGTAAGCGATAATGTATTTATTTTCGTACCTGTTCAGAGGTGATAAAAGTGAGGGGTTGTGGATGCTGTACTTAGTGGAGAGCAATATGGAGAGAGGAAGTTGAGGCGAGGTGGGCTTGACCAAGTTCCCATTCAATTAAATAGGTTGCAAGTTGAGCGTATTTATTTCATCCAGCGCTGTCTTTAATGGTTGCACCTTGTAAATGAGAGTTTTTTATATTGGATGAGGCTACTCGTATTTAAAGACACTCTTCATTCCAGAAGCCTATTTGTTTCATACTAGTAAATATCATCGGTGTTGATTTCCGTAGAAATGCGCCGAGCCGCCGCCAAACTTTTTTACTCTCCTAAATTTAAATATAGATGACGTTCGATTTGTTTCGTGTCCAACCCAACAAACATTGGCATCTTTCCTTTTAAGCACTAAATATCTCGAACAGAATAAAAAGGAAGTAAAGAATATTAGATTTGATAAAGTTACTTGTCTCCAGTGAGATTAGTGCATCCTACTTCAGGCGTTTCTAGAAATACAAGTACCCTTCGGCGGACTGCCCAGATCCACCTCGTGTCTAGTAATGCCAACGTATCGAATTGGTATGTCGCTCGTCTCGACCAGACTGGTTTTGTGAATATATGGAGCTACGGAAAGTATCCTTCGTGCCAGATATTGCTAACCTCATTATTCTTATACGCCAGAGGAGGCCAGCACGGGCAGGGCCGGGTGCAAGAACAAGGAATGTCAGGAGAAAAAGGAGAAGATCCTGAAAGGAGAACTGCGTCTCGGTTCTTGGGTCGATACGGAGCAATTCCAGAGCTGGTCATGGAAGCACTGGTAATATTCTCGTATATGTTGATACATGATCTTTTCTGACTCCGTTCTATAGGGGCTGTGTTACCCCGAGACAGATCGCCAGCATTCAAGAGATAGTAGGAGATGAAAAGGACTATACTCTTCTCGACGGCTACGATGAGATCTCTGCTGAAAATCAAGAGAAAATCCGTGAAGCTGTCGAGCAAGGACATGTGGCTGACTCGGATTGGAAGGGAGTAAGTTGACACAGCTGGCCCTTACAACTTTCTACAGAAATAGCTCACTTGTTCAACTACTAAATAATATTATCAAGGACGTGGAAGTGAATCGCCCTGGTAAATCTGGATTCCGAGTCCGAGTTTCCAAGAAGAAGCAAGATCCCAACGTAAGTACTCTTTTATGTAATTTCAGTCTGTTTAATTATACTGATCTTATTCTGTTAAGGATGATACTCCTCAGAAAGGCAAACGCCCCAGGAACAGGAAAGCTTCAGACGAGCCAGCCGAGGAAGAATCTGGGCCCGCTCTGAAAAAAGCAAAGACAGCAAAAGTAGAAAAGACAGCGGCAAAGACGGCAAAAACTTCTAAACTCAAGAGTACTACAAGTGTGGCCGGTCCTAGTGCAGAAAGTCGAGAAACTGAACTACCTACAAGCCTAAAGGAAAAACCTACCAAAGGACGAAAGCAGAAAGTAAGGAGCGAAGCTCCTGCTAAAGAGGAGACTCCCACTTCGACCAAAGTTCGTGGCCGTGGTGCTAAAACCACAGCATCTACGGCTGCGGAGGTAGAAAAATCTGCGCCCCTTGATGCCACCCTTGCAAAAGCTGACATGGAGGGCACCACGAGGAACACCAGAAGGACCCGTTCAGGACGAAAAGTTGACTAGTGCTCAACTATCTATGGTGTCTCATAGTGCTTCCATTTTTTCAGCAGCATCTGGTTCGCTATGATGGACCTCCTGAATTGGCCTGCTAGAATTTCTCCTAATCGGGCCCAGACCTACTCCCCGTAACTCCACCAATCTATTCGAGCATCATCGATATGCCTTATCAATCTCATGATGTCAATGGCCTCCAGCATGAACCAGTTTGTCATGCATTGAATCTCCTAACAGGTTAACTGGCCTTCTGCTGAGTTCTTTTATGCTTGGTTTCCTCTTACGCTTAACACAGATTTTTTCGTACTTCCCTAAGGGTTTTCATTTTGATTTTGTATCATCTAATGTGCCATTTTGTGGTTGTTTCCAGCTTGTCTCGTTTTGCTATTCATTTCCGACGAAAAAGCGTTCATTTTTCTGCTGTAACAATATTGCTACAATATTGTTGTCTAATTGCCATATGGTTTCTGTTCCCTCATTTTTTCTTACTCTTCATATCCCCGGTTACTCTAGTCATGCGGATTTCCGATGGGCACCCGGAAGTCTACGTTTTGCTTAACTAGAGACATTATCATCCTAGTATTGCTTCAAGTGTTGTTGGCCCAACTGCACTGTAAATGTATGATATTGTGGCATGTCAGGAAAACTGATATTGAAAAGGCATCATCCATATTTCAGATACATAACACAGGAGGCTCCTGTGAATGACTAACCCACGCGACAGCACAACAACAGAACACGGTTACTACTTCTTTTACTTCACTCCTCTTCACGAGTCAAAGCCAAGAAAATAGAGTATGGAATGCCCTAAGATTTACATACTATAGATGGTCGCCTCCTTCCTTTGCTGTGTTGCACTCTAAGTTGACACTGATTGGTTGTTTCTCACTCTCTTCCCATTGACTTTTTGTTAAACATCTCAGATGCCTTCATGGTAACTAACTGCTAATCATTCTCCTTCCTTCCCCTTCCAGGGCCAGATAGTACTTCATTGTCTCAGTTCCTAATTCAGTACAACAAATAAAGAAAACTGCTCGCCTTTGCGGCTAGGCACCTTTCTGGTCATTCTTCGCAGGCACACATTTTGTCTATATCCCTCCCTTCCAATCGACTTCATCCATATCCAGCTTGTGGAATGACACTTTGGATAATTTCATGATGCCTGTAATTCCGAGATCTCCTCTAGACACGAATGTGAAAGCCCATGTTTTGCCAAAATCACCTGAAAGCAAAAACATGAAAGCCAGGGAAGCGCAACCGGCTTCTGCTTCGACAAACTACCTCTCTCTCGCACCCCGAAATACGCCTGTGGGTGGAAGTCATTTTGAAAATGATGGCCCTGGCCATCTTGCTAGAACTGGAGCCAGACATGACAATGATTTTGTCAATATACGGAACATAAATATACTTCCAACCGCAGACGAGATATTGTCTCAACGCCCTCCGTATATGCCGTTTAAACGATTTAACCAACCCCACTTTCTCCCGCGTGGGCCAGAGCGCCTGATTGATACGTTGTTTCGTCAACTAAGATATGAAAATGTGGAGGCGCTAAAGGACTGCGTCTATGTTGCGGCGCAAAAATTGCTGATAGCCAATAATCATGATTCTGATTATGAACCGTGCGAAGATACGCCGGATGGAAACCGATGTTACCTTTTTTGGGGAGCTCGATTCGAAGAGCTACAGTTTGACGACCGTAAGGGGATCATCGTTCGCATTAGCTATCTGTGCCCGAAGAAGCTACGAGGACGAAAAATATTTAACTCCGGAAGGTTCGAAAACGGAATGGTCGTAGCTTTGGTCGGGCTTGGTGGTGATGGAGACGAACTATCTGTGACATTTTTCGAAGTTCATTTGAGTCAAAGTACTGATTCAATGGTCGCTTGTGGTGGAAAAGGAATAAGAGGTACTACGACAAGCCCATCAATCTCTATAAATGCTAACAATTCTGTAGCCGCCGTTCAGTTGCGTTTTGCTCAGCCGGACAATATCGATGATTTACAACGAACTGTACATCATTGTCAAGGACTCATCAGCAGTCGTTTTGTCCTTGTCGAATTTCCAAGACACTTGCTACATGGATTCTACCCAATTCTAAGACGTTTTCAACGGTTACAGGGGTCAGACTTAGCGTTCACTCGTTATTACGCTCCGAGAACAGATTCAGAGGGAAACGTCGGCCTTCTACCTCCGTCGTACTCATTACTTGAAGGAGCAGCAATAGATTTTCAAAACCTCGGCCAGATTGTTTCAGACGAAAGCCCTTCAAGAAAATTCCTCCGAGACCTTATTGCAAACAAAAAGGAGTTTCTCCAAATTGTCAAGGAACACACTGGGCTCGATGAAGGCCAAGCTGTAGCATTTGTGGAGGCAATGAATAGTGAGCTTGCTCTGGTCCAAGGCCCACCAGGGACAGGCAAAACATACCTGGGCACTACTCTTGTACAGTCCATATTATCGGCGGTCGACTCATCTCGAGCACCTCTTCTGGTTGTATGTTTAACAAACCATGCCCTTGATGCTTTTCTCAGAGAACTCCTTGACAAAGGCATAAAGAAGATAGCTCGAATTGGAGGGGGAAGCAGAGAAGGGTGGACAAAAAAGTACAATTTGAAATCTCTTGTATCTTCAACTAAACTTGACCCTATCAAGAGACATGCAAGGGCAAAAGAGCATGGAGCAGTTAAAGGTATATTGGACATATATTTTTATTGAGTGTCAAATTCAACTTCCTAGCCTTTTCGACTTAGCTAACAAGTATGTAGATCTTGCTGTTGATGGATTAGATATCTGTGAAGCTGCCAATGATCCAAATAAGCTAGGTTGGTATACAGTTTCCCGGCATCTACGTGACAATTACAAAGACATATACCGCCAGTTCATGCTTGCAGCGAGGACTGATGACTCACTGCATGCCTTTGATATACACAGAAGAATAGGTGGATTCCCTTACGCGCTCTGGAGCGCTGGGGGCGACTTGGCGCTCGTTGATAAAACCATGAGCGCAGATTTCGCTTCATTCATAGGGCAAAATAGTATGAAAAAGAATGATCCTAAAGTCAATCTTGAAATTTACAACAAGGTACTACAGGATGTCATATCCCAGATACGACATAACTGCAATAGTGCCGCTAATAATATCTGGATGCTTTCTCACCGGGAGAGATGGGAATTAATGGCAAAATGGGCCTCTGAGATTGACCACCGGGCTCTTGCCAATGATATTGTCAACATCCATCTTCAACACCAAGCCGCCGTGTCTCGACTGCATCTCTGTCATGAAGAAATCGATGCGTGCTGCCTTTCTACGCAACAAGTTGTGGGATTGACTACAACGGCCTGTGCATCGAAATGGGCCCTTCTAAAACGTTTGGGAATACGAGTTGTTATCTGTGAGGAGGCTGGAGAAGTCATGGAAGCGCATAGTCTTTGCACCCTGTTACCTTCCGTGGAACATGCCATATTCATTGGTGACCCACTTCAACTACGGTAACTGGCCTTTCTAAGTATTATGTTATCCAAACTAATACAAATGTGACAAGGCCTCAACTTGTAGAACAATCGCTGTCTTTAGAAACAAAAGTTGGCTCACTTTATCGTTTGGACGAGTCCCTGTTTGAGAGGCTTACGAATAGCGAATCCGGAATTGAAACCATGCCACATTCAATTCTGAGTGTCCAGCGCAGAATGCATCCAGATATATCGCAAATTGCAAAAGGCACACTATATCCACAGCTTCTGGATCACCCATCGACCAAGTTGCATTCTGCTGTGGGTGGACTAAGTGACAGAATTTTTTGGTTTGATCATAGGATTCTTGAGGACCAGTGTTTTGGATTTTCAAGCGCAACAAAATCATTCTCAAATAGATTTGAATCTGGTATGGTTTCGGGGTTGGTTCAATATTTGGTCAAGAGCAATGCATATAGGCTAGGTGACATAGCAATTTTGGTAAGTAAGTTTCTTCCCTAGCTAATAAAATTCTAACCTTGGTAGACACCATATAGCGGGCAGCTGGCACAATTAGTGCAAGGCTTGCATTGTGCTTGTCGCCTGTGGTTAAGTGAAAGTGATAAGGAGGCCCTGATCGAGGAAGGGTTTCTGACGGATGGGGACCTTGAAGCACCTGGGCGAGTTGACCTTGATATGGCCGGAATGCTGCGTATATCAACAATGTAAGTTGTCCTAACAAACTACATTGAGGCTGGTTCGTACTAATGCCCACAGTGATAATTTCCAGGGGGAGGAAGCTAAAGTGGTTATATTGACTACGGTGAGAAGCAACCCCGAATGTCGCCCTGGATTTTTGAAAACGATAAACCGGATCAATGTGGCATGTAGTAGGGCCCGTGATGGATTCTACATTTTTGGCAATACCCAATCACTGCACGCTGTTCCCATGTGGAATGATATTATGTGAGTTCGTCTTCGTTTGAACGTACCATAACGGGGCTGCGCCATTCTGATTATATATGGGGTATTTTCCATGTAGACAACTATTCCACTCTCAGAATAGATTAGGGACGGTTCTCAAAGTACAATCATGCTCTCGTAACTCCAGCCATGACTCTGGGTATTTTCCCGTTCAGCAACCTGAAGATTTTGCCAACATACCTCCGTGCCAAGAGGTCTGCAACCAACTGCTTCCCTGTGGCCACATATGTACTCAGAGGTATGAAAGCAAAATATTGCTCCTATTTTCCCCGCTAACAAATGATAGTTGCCACCCTGTCGAATTGCACTCATCTTCTATCATGAAATGCAGAGAAAACTGCAACAAGCTGCATGATGCCTGCAAACATGCATGCACGAAGGCGTGTGGGGAGCCTTGTGGCCCTTGCACCGCGCCCCTAAGCTCCATGAATCTACATTGTGGACACTCTGTAATGGTTACCTGTGCAGAGAAGAAATCCAACGCACCTCCGTTATGCCAAGCTATTGTCAAAGAATTGATGCTACACTGCGGACACAGGTTTGCGGTTGCCTGTGGTGTCAGAGACCAGGAGTCTCTATGCACTGAGTCTTGCAATTTCATCCTCGCATGTGGCCATCAGTGTGTGGGGGTTTGTGAGACATGTAGTAAAACCAAACATGCTCCATGCGCCCAAAAGTGCAGAAAGAAACTGTCGTGCCAGCACAACTGCGATGCAGGGTAAGCGGACTCTTGATGCGCTATTTCCTGTGAGTTTTTGCTAATTCAAGGGCTTCTAGATGTCATGGGGATGAACCATGCCCCCCTTGCCAACAACCATGTGAGGGGAGATGTTGCCATGGAAGGTGTGCAGGGAAATGCACCGAGCCATGTCAGCCGTGCCTCCGGATTTTAAGGAACACCAGCGAAAATTGTTGCGATAATGGCATTTATATATGCGCGCTCGATTCCATAATCACCAAGAACCCGCAGAAATTTCCAAGCACTGTCGACAGCCTGCTTCTGAATATTGGGAGGAAGTACCACATGTTAGCGAAACGCCTACAATATTTCGAGATAATGCTTCGTGAAACGTTTAAAGTGTTTCGCGGTCAAACCCGGCCCACTCCGTTATCTTCAGGCTACAATCGACGTCTGATTCAAGACCGCGGTTCAGGAATTATCGAAATCCAAGTTCGAGTCTCAGAGATCAAAGGTACTTTGTACCCCAGCTAATAATTTTTATTCTACTGTTTACTGACGGACCTGCTAGAAGAGCTTGTCATACCACTGGAAACAGATCTCATTTACCTTTACAAACAGCCTCAATTTTTTCTCAGCAAAACCAATTCCTCTTTCGGCTTACGATTCGACCTTCTCTTTTATCAATGTCGTTACGCGTCCCTTGGAGATCTGCTTAAAGTTTCCATGTTCTTGATGACGCTGAATGACCCTTCATGCCAAAGCAAGATTCTTGCCGAATCAATCCGCCGCACCGTCATTATGCACAGCAAAATCAACACAAATAGCCTGAATAATATAATAATCGAATGCGAATCTAGGTTCCTTAAGGCGATGGAGGTTGAAATCCGTCTTTTGCAGCTGGGATTCTACTGTCTGGTGAAGAAAGCCACTAAAATGCCCTGTTTCCAGGGCAGAGATATCCCGGACGAGCAGGCAGACTTGTTTGTAGCCGTGCCAGATGGCACTGGTATTTGTGGAATTTTTGGTGAATCGGAACCCTTCAAGCTCGACGTTGATCTATCGGTCCAGCGGATGACGACATTATGCCGTCGTTATCCAAAATCAGCAGGGCTATATCTCAAGTTGGTCGATGCAGTGAGGGAGGGAATACAGCCAGAAAATAAGCTACCGCATTTATTCCCGGTTGAAACCAGGGTTGTGGAGCGAGCTTGGGGAAGCCCTAAGTGCGGCCAACTCACCAAATGTGGCAATCATCATGTGTACCCGGCCGAGCATTTCGATGATTGTCCTGAATGTGGAGAGGAAGTGGTGCCCAGCGAGGAGTTGAATTATGAACAATTCCTCTCGGAGGGCGAGTTCTTGTTGTCGATGCGAACCCGTACCGGGTGCACACATAGCTGCTAATGTTTTTAATATCTTGATCGGTAGCGCAAGAGCAAAATAATCAAACGGCACAAGCATTCTTTGTTCGGTGAGAATTATCACATACCACTACCCTGCCGGTATCATTCGATGTCTCTTGTAGGGTTTTTTTCTAGGTGTTGTGGACATTCCTTAAAATAACAAGTTGAGGTGGATGTGTTGAGTTATTTATTTGAGCTTCCTTAAACAGACATTTCTGCTTCGTTCAACATACTTATCGTTTAGAGTTTCTATTTATTCATCTTCCAGTAGCTACTGCGTAGTTACATACAATACCAGCAACTTGAACAATTCAGGACCAAAAATGCATATTTAATGGTTCCTTACGCAATATGCCACGCGCGCCTGAAAATTGTGTGGGCGGCGCTTGGCGTTGTGGATAGTTTCCCTGGCAACGCATTAAATATTCTTTTTCGATCAACACACATGAGGAACTTGAATGTATGATGGCTGAGAGTAACCAACCACACTTTCCGCTATCCAATATATATTGCCAGGTTTTAGTACTGTTGGTTAATTATCAATTGTTTTTGTTTTGTTTTGAAAACCCTACTCGTTCGACCAAGTGAATCCTAATAGAGACTATGGAACCTAACCTGAAGCAGCCTTCGAATGGGCAAATGTCACTCTTCCAGGTCTATCTACGACTTCGACCACCAATGAGCAAAAAAGAAGCAACCCAGACATCAAAGCAATACCTCACAGTTGAGCGTCCCGATCCCCAATTATCTGAAAACGATGGAAATCAAGCCCGCGCCTGGCCCACTCATATCACGCTACAGCCACCCAGCGATTCAAGAAAACGAGCAGTTGAGAAATTCGGGTTCACGAAAGTGTTTGAAGAGGATGCCTCACAATTAGAGGTTTTTGAAGAAGTTGGGATGGCCAGTTTAATAAAGGGAGTTCTTTGTGAGGGTAGAGATGGTCTGGTTGCTACGTTGGGGGTTACTGGGAGTGGAAAAGTTTGATATCCTCCCCCTTTTTGTCACGAGAGTAACCAGGTATTTCGAGAATGAAGGAGCTAACACGTTTATCATCTTTTTTTAGACGCACACTATTCTTGGATCCAAGTCACAGCGGGGAATAACCCAAATGTCTCTCGACGTCCTCTTCCGGTCCCTTTCGTCGACAGTCCAAAATCTGGATGACCAAGGGAACCCCCTCTTGTTATCCTCCATTGCGGATTCAGACCCCTCGGAAGCACAGCTCTTCACTGCGAGATCATTCCTCGAGACAATTTACAGCGACCCATGGAACGAACGAGGGCGAGGTTCAAGGGCTCAAACCCCGATGTCTGTGATGTCCAGATGTCAAACCCCTATGACGGTACAGAACCCTCTTGATATCCCTTTCATTCTTTTACGTGCAGACTCCTTCCCGGCCGCCTATCTCCGAGATGGCTTTCTCCCAAGCAATGCAAAATTTAGTTCCAGACAAGCTTCATCATGCGCGCCAACGATTCGACTTGTTTCTTCCACAGAGACGGTGAACGGCAGTGGAGAGAGTCGGGTTCCTTTAACAAAAACTCCTCTTCCTTCACAATTACCCCTTTGCAACCATAATATGCCTTCTAGACATGTAGCTAATTATCTCTCATATTAAACAGGATTCGATGTCTACAATAAATTTTCCTCGAAGGCACCTGCCCCACCGGCCGAGCGCGCTTCCTCAATTGCCCGATGTGAGCGACTTTGTGATTCCTAATCCGAGCGAAGGAGCCACTGTAGTTTTGGTATCGATGTATGAAGTATATAATGATCGAATTTTTGATCTCCTTACCCCTTCAAGTTCAGGAACAAGTTGTCGACCTGCAATGAACCAGAAAGAAAGGCGTCGTCATTTACTCTTTAAGCCTACAGAAGGTTCCCAGGATCGGAAAGTTGTAGCTGGTTTGAGGAAGGTCGTTTGTGGTACTTACGAAGATGCGTTGATGGTCTTGGAAACGGGCTTGTTGGAGCGGAAGGTGACTGGAACAGGAAGCAACAGTGTCAGCTCCAGAAGTCATGGGTTTTTTTGCGTTGAGGTGAAGAGGAGGGTCAGAGATAGAAGGTTCGGTGAAGAATCATGGGTTGGAAATACGCTGACGGTTGTTGATCTCGCGGGTAAGTGGTTTTCGTCCCCTACTATACTGAGACAATAGTTACTTACTGAATGTCGATGGGCAGGCTCTGAACGGGCCAGGAACGCAAAAACGGCCGGGGCGACACTTGCAGAAGCTGGAAAGATCAACGAAAGCTTGATGTACTTAGGCCAATGTCTACAAACACAGAGTGATTTCCAGGACGGAAATAAGGTATGAGCTTCTATGACTATTCATTGGCATGAACTTTAATAATTTGTTATTTTAGCAGGCACTTGTTCCCTACAGACAATGCAAACTCACTGAGCTCTTATTCTCAAATTCGTTCCCTTCACCAAATCAAGGGACAGCTTATCCGAGACACCCGCAAAGAGCACTCATGATCGTGACGGCAGACGCCCAGGGAGACTTTAACGCGACATCTCAGATTCTACGCTATTCTGCATTGGCTCGAGAAGTAACTGTGCCTCGCATACCCTCCGTTACAAGCACGATTTTGACCACTGGCACAAGGTGTGGAAGGAAAAGCCCTACTTCAATTTACACTAACAAATCGAAATCGAGTCTTTACTGTGCTTCAGCTGAAGAGCTGGAGACGGCAGCGTTGGAAATTGCAAAAATTAGTGATGACTATGATGCGTTGGCCATAAAACTGGCGGAAGAAGAAATCGCGAGAGCGGAAGCCGAGTTTCATTGGAGAGCAGCTGAGGAAAGGTGCATGTTGATCGAGCAAGAAGTACGGGAAGAATGTTGGCAGGAGATGGAGCAGCGACTTGAAGAAGAGAAGCGACGGTGGCAAGAGGCTTGGGATGAACAGGAATCACGACACGATGAGCACCTAGATAAGAAGCTAGATCTATTATCTAGGGGTGTAAGGAGTTAGTTCTCCAAACCACAACTACTTCATCATTCCATTGTTTGGAATTAGGCTGACATATTTTTATACAGTCCACGAAGACCCGCAAACATCCAGAGAAGACCAAATAGCCGCCCTAGAGCAAGAGAGTGCTAGCCTTCGAATGAGGCTCGCTAGCCTCGAACTCGAATTATATTCCCGCTCTCCTACTAAAAAGGCAACAAAATCGAAGAAAAATACAGTGCCGCAGCCTCGTCAGGACTCGCTCGATTGCAACTTCGCCAGCTGTGAAAGTGACGTCGAGAACTCACTCATGAAACTTCAATATCTCAACCTGGACCCGGAGGCAAAACGAAACCCTGAATCTATGCCGATGCCAAAGAAAGTGACGCCGGCGAGAAGACAGCGCATGATGACGACAAGACAACGGGACTTCGCTCCTGAGAGTGTTTTGGATGAATTGGAATGAAATACTGATGGATTTCTTTTTGCCATATTTGTTTGCGGCGATACCCAATCTGTCTGATTGATTGTACTTCCAACGTTTGTTGAAGTTTAATTTCGAACAAGCATTTTCCCGTTCTTGGTTCTCAATGTTATGACAAGTTTTACTATTCAGTTACGGAGTTCTGACCCTAGTTCTGGCTCGTTTAGTTCATATAAACTAACCATCCTCCTGATGAATTGTCCAGGAAATAGTGAGATGTTGGTTTTACTTCGACTCGAACAGAAAGGAGAGAGTACACTACCTCTTTGATATAGCTCTGGTTTCAAACAATTGGAAAAATAAAATGAAATAAAGGGAAAATAACATATGTAGAGCCGCATCCCAACACCTCAACCAGCCAAATCCGAGTTTAACTCCTGGTTGAAAATTCCCATCAGCAGCCCGATACCCGTCTACATCCCAGAATTTCCAGAACCACAAAAAATGCCAGATCCGTAAAAACCAACTATTAATAAAACGTTCAAGTCATAAGAGATCAAAATGGTACTACGGAGGTCAAGAAACGCTGAAACCACACCATATTAATATATAAAAAAAAGACGAAAACAATAACTGACAACCAATGATCCAAACGAGTAATTAAATATTCTCCTCCACGCCAACTTCTAAAGGCTCTCCCTCTGTTGGTTCAATTTCCGATTTCGTATCCTGTACTGAAGTAGTAGGGCGCGACTCGACCTCTGCTCCATCAGCGAGACTGACATTCGTCGAGGGGTCGTCCGATCCAGGCTTTGGAGACATAATCCGTTGCGTCAAAGTGTTCGGAAATATAGCTAGTGTAGTGGCCGTTCCCGTAGGCGGTCCTTCATCGAGCTCCTCTAATATCTTCTCCTCATCGATTTCGCTAAGTTCACTTTCGTTATCGGCGCTATCATGGACACTACCAGGAACACTGCTCTGGATGCCTGAAGCTTCTTCTTTACTACTGAGCAATGGTACTGCCACTTCGATGGTCGCCTGCGGCCTTGACGTGGAGAGCTCTTCTTCCGCCAGGCGCTGTGCGGGTTTCGGCGCTGGTTTCGGAGCCAAAGCTCGCGTAACGATTGCGTCGGCTTTGCGTTGGAGCTCTTTACGTGATACTCCCTTGAACCGCGGCTTGGGACCGGGCTGGGTCTGAGTGGAGGAGACTGGTGGTGTTCGAGTCCCATCAGGCCCATCACTTGTCATAAGGAGATGGTCTACCTTCATCCGTTCACGGCTTTCTTCTTCTGTTACTTGTTCGATGAATTTGGGTATATTATTCTGATAGAGAACCGCGTAGGTGTCTGCGACAAGGTCTTCGAATATAGCAGCTTTCATGAGACCGTTGTTCAATTTTTTTAACTCGACGGCATCCTTGAGCAAATCCACTAGTGGTGTTTCGGATGCATGTTGCTGGCACCAGTCTTCTAGGCGCGAGCAATATATGACGAACTGATCGTGGCTGACAGGTTTGAAAACCGTGTCTTCTTGGCCCTCTGGAATCTCGCCGACACGGCGAAAGAGCTGCGGGGAGAAATAAGCGTTCTGAAATTTTAGAAGAAACAGAAGGTGTACTACTAGGTAACTTACTTTGATATAAGTCAAACATATATCTTCCCAGAGCTTGGTGTGGTTGACGTAGTCGTTCGGCTTTCGTCGTACTCGCCGAATGAGCATATCCAAGTTTGCTCGGTCGTTTAGCTGGTTTAAAAGACCGACAAAAAAGTACACGTATCGAGTGGTGTAAACGAAGTGCCTTCCTGCGCGTTCATTTTCCGGTCTCCAGACTTGAAGGGTCATTGTTTTGGTGAAAATCTGTTGGGATACCTCGGATTTGGCTGCCATGGCAGACGCATCATCCTTGAAATCATCGTATATTATATGTGCGGCCTGATGAACGTCAGCAAAAAGTTATTGATCGGAAGGGAGAAAAGGGACTAACGCGTAAAACAATACGATGGTGCCAGTTTGACTTGTCTGCGTTTCGAAGGGCTTTCAACACCTCCAAAATGTAGGGCTTCCATTCACCGTTATTTAGTGATACTTTCCGTGCATATGGCGTTGTAAGGAGACGTTCCCTTGCATCCTCCGGCTTTACATAGTTAGAAAAAAATCGCTACATACTAATGCACCATCCAAAACTCACCTTCAGGAACCCCCCATGAACCAGCTTGTGAACAATAGATACGAGCTTGAAATGAGGTTCAAGTATCGGATCTGAACGACTGTCCCTCTTTGATGGCAATGCTTCGATTGCGTCAACCAATGAATCTAGTACGTCGTCAACTTCCACTGGAGAATGGCTTCCCCTTGTGGCATCGTCGCAGCAGAACATTTTCCAGAGGCATTTGCTGAGCATGTAATAGTTCCTGTACGCACGTATTAACTGCCTGATCCATTGCAAATCGAAGGGTGGGCCTACATACTTCCAATAATTAGGTCGGTCAATCGTCGCTCGTCGAAAAAGGTAGCTTGCAAAATTCCATGAAGAGTACTGCTTCATGTCTTGGAATGGTTTGGCCTTGTACATTCGTTGATTTTCATCGCTGCTATAATGCCTAGTAAATTCCATCAAACTAAAGGCTTCCATCGACAAGGGCTCCGTCGAAGACGCATATATCCGGTTTCCAAATTCAGTATACATGTCAGATATTTTTCTTTTCGTTTCAGGCGACGAGTCCGCTGTTCGTATAGCAGCTGCAACTGCCATGGTGAAGCAGTGTATCGCCCTCCGTTGCAATGTTGCCAGGTCTGATCGGTTGTTGTTCAGCTTGTCTGCGGACCATGCGATATCCTCCTCTAGCTTCAGATCGTACACTTGAGCAAGACGGTACCATGTCTCCCATTTGCCCGTGCCGTGTTCCAGCTCTTGTCTGAAAAAAGATGCTGCAACGTCTAAATCATCGGTTGGGATTACAGTTATTCTCTTCTGCGACCGGAACTTAGACAAGGATATAGAACCAAGGAGGAAGTACCAGCCCTTATCCGCAAGCTCAAGGCTATCTGTCTGAACAGGGACCATTGATAACTCGCCAATTCCTTGAATTGCACGAAAGAGGTCCGATGGGTTGATCGGTGATTTCAAGAAAGCTGACAGGACGCGTTTATTGAAAGTCAACGGAGTGGAGAACTTGGTGGCCCAGCCAATAGCCATCTGCATGGTGTCAATAGTCGGCTTCAATTCTGATCTGTGCACATCTTTGACATTCATTCTATTGACTTGTGTCATCACGAAATCGACCATCATAATAGCTGAGTCGCGATCCAACCTTTCCTTGGGGCATCCATGATTGGCAATATCGTCGAGGTTCAAAAATTTTAGTCCATACAAGTCAAAAAGAACCTGTGAAACTTCAAATTCATAGCTATCTTCTGTTACGAGAGTCAACAGTTCTTTTTTCATAAGTTTCAAAAACAATTTGTGGGCACATTTGCAATATGAACGGATTCCAAGAGCGTTGTGCACGGAGCGTAAGAAATGGATGCGGTCGTCATTAGGCGTATCGAATAACTCCTTATTTTGTTCCATGCATTCTCCAAGTAATGCATAGAGCAAAACCCATGCCTTAACCTGCATTCCTCGAAGTCTTTCTTTGAACTGCTCTAAAGTTTTGGCTGTTGATGCTGGACGTATTTCCGGCAGTGTTATCTGACCAATTCGAATTGAGTCTTCATATAGGGCGAAAGAATGCAAAACCTTGGAAATCCGAACTACAGCAGACATTGAAGTTTTTAAATGGGCCATATCGAAGCATTCGAACGATTTCTCGGGCTCGTCTATGACCTTCCCAACTACCTTACTTAGTAAATTATCAAGTGTTTTAATCCATTTCAACAGTGAAATCTGCCGATGTTCACTCGGCGCTTGCAGGTATGAAGGGCTTTCAAGCTCTCCCGCAACAATTTCAATACTCCGAAGGTAACAAGAGATGACCTTCGGGAAGTATTGGATAGCCTCATAAGCCCCTCTTAACCTCCTCCAGAGGAAAAGCCTCAAGGTCGCATCGCCCCTGTCCAAAAATGAGATCATGTCCTGGACAACTGACATTAACGCCGAGTTTTCGGGCGGCTCCGCGTTCTCTACAGGGGTTTCAAGCTCGTTTGCGGATGATGGTGCATGAACAAACTGTACTGATGATGGTTCCAATATGGGTTCAATGCTTTCAATAAGATGGACATGGTCATCGGAATCCGAGTTAAACAGGTTCGTAAAGAAATCCATAGAGTTAAGTCTTGATATCTCTTCATCTATCGCGGAAACTGATATTTCAGGCATTGTTGAATTGTTTAGTAAAGGTATCGATGGACTTCCAAGGGCGACCAATACGCGCCTCAGATCCTGCAGGAAAAGGAAAACAGAGTCTCGCGGAACCTCCTCCGTCAAACTGAATTGGAAAACGAAAGCCCATAAATGGCGAAGTTCAATCGCTATTTGGTTGTTTTTCTCTCCACAAACACCCGCCTGATAGTTGATAAAAGCGCGCGCGAGTGTGCTCCACCTATAAAGTCGATCCCGTTCTAATGCCCTTAAGTCAGCCGCAGTGTCGCTACCAGGGGCGTTCATTGTCGCGTAGATATCAAGATGTAGTTCGTAAATACTTTGCGTAGTCTCCACACAAACCAAAAGTTGAGAAGTAGAAACGGTGCTCGTTGAATTCGAGGCCAATATGGTTTGTTCCCACGCCAATGCGAGGTCGTTTAACTTGGTATAATTGAATTCATCGTTTTCTGTGAGAATTTCCATGACGGTTTCCTTCATATTCCTGGTCCAACGCCGGTTTGAATATGTCGAGCTTCCCATGAACTGGTTCTCCTTATCCGATGGCAGTTGATGGCCAGGATTAGGCTTTAAATGCTGCTCCAGCCACAGAAATGCAGCTTCACGGGGACAAAACCATCCGTCATTAATATGCTCCAGAAACCGTGACAGGCCGTCGTCTTCTACAAGAGAAATCTCCTTATCGGAGTGTTGATGGCTTTGCCGTGAATGTTCAAGAAATACACTCATTCCCGATGTCTTCGATCCAGTTATACCATCGGGCGAAGTTGCGGAAAAAATGTCACTGTGTAAAGCGGCTTGAGCTTTTTCATCGTTCCACTTTTCTATTGCTTTTCGAAGGTCGTTATAAAGGGTGCGTTGGGCGACATAGTCATTGGGTTTGTTACCAGAGGGGTCCTGATCGCCATCAGAGCGCAAAGTCATTTGCAATTCATCAATCGTTCCCAGATCTTCGACGCCGACCTTGGACAACATAGCACCCACGACTCCAAACATCCACTGGTCAGCATGTACAAACGGTTCCAAATGCTCTTCATAATATCTAGCAACATCGATTTGTACGGGCCCTGATGGCGCGAGGACTTCGGCATTTGATTCACGAGCCCGGATACGACGACTTTTCACTCTTCCGCCGTCTTGCTGTTCGTCATTCCCCGCCGATGCGGAAGATCTTTTTCGGGACTCTGCTGCAGTTGGTTTTGCCTCGGCTTCATCTTGCACTGCCTGCGGTGTCTTCTGCTCACATATCTCCTCGGTTTTGTCTTGGGGGATCTCAAGATCGATCTCAGCAGCCTGTTCTGGGTGAGGGCTAGTTTCCCTATTATTATCATCAGAGGCGAACGAGGCACGGTCCTTACTCGTACCGTCTGCGGCTAAGTGGGGTTCATGATGAGGCACCGCATCAGGAAGTTCGATATCCAAATTGGGATTGGATTCATCCTCTTGCTGGTCTTTTACAAGGTTCTGTTGGATTATAGGAAGAGCGGACGGAGAAATTTCGACGGGCTCACGGCTACCCTGAACCGAAACTCCTAGAGCCGCTCCCGGAGTAAAACTACTATTGCCCCGTTGTTCATCTATCAAAGCTTGCAGGATAGCTCCACCTACGGCAGTCCAGCTTGCGCAGATAGGTGTGACTATATGACGGCTAGGAAGAACTCCAAGCAAATTTCGAGAGGCAGTCGAAACAGCAAGTCCCTTTGGAAGATACGGAAAAGGATCGATTTGCTCTTGTAGAAGACGAAGAATAGCTTTTCTTGGTCTTTTAAGTGGCCGTTGCAACGCAGACAGCTTATCACTTAAGATGTTGAGGACTTCGCGGAGATCTTCGCCCGCAAAAGCTTGCTCCAGACCTAACTGTTCGAATCCGTTGTCCAACCCGTCATCATCTCCTTCCAACACACTCTCTAAACAAAATCTGGCAAGGCGATGGCTTTGGAGTGCATCCCCAATCCTAGCGCTTTTCCTCCATAGCTCCAGGTCTGTATCGTCTCTCTCCAAGGCTTCGGCGAACGACCTGATTGCTGAACCGGAAGCAGCAGACACGTCGATCAAGGACTCGTTGGTATCATCGCCCTTCGTCTGCTTTGACCTTAGCAAATGCCTCAGATGATCTAGTGTAAACTGGCCTCGGTTTCTATAAGATAAATAGAGTGTCTGGGGTAAAGCGCTGGACACTGTATCACTAGCATCCAGAGGAGCAGTAGATCCCGCTGCTGCCACCTCGGGAAAGTTCCCATGTTGGGTCTCAGGGCCTTCAAGTTGGCTCCTCTTATATTCCGAGATCGACTCCGGATAGTTGAATATTTCAGATTTAAAAAGAGCTTCGTATGCCTCGGAAGCTTGTTTGTAGAATTCCGGTCCTTGAGAATGCAACTTCAAAGCATTATGGTAGAGTTTTAGAGCTTCTTCGATTTGAATTTCCTTGGTATCGTCAACTTCCTCTTCGCTGTAGTCATCTTGCTCGATGTTAAGGGCAGTAAAGGTCGTCATCGTGGAGGAGGTGGAGGCGGCCCAAGGGTACCAATTAATAAACGAAAGCAGCCAAAGAATGCACCCCAAGGCTCAAACGCCCCAAGGCAAAAATCACACAACCAGGATTATCATTACGAGTTGATCGATTAAAGGGTAGTTATAGATCATAAACTTGATCATAAATCTTGATCATAAATCTTGGCACGTAGCTAGAAGAAAAGACAAGGGCCATCGGGGCATAAGTAGCACGAGGGTGTATTTATATTGGGGTTCGTTAACACTCCGTACTCCGTGTCGGTACGCGGTCTTTGACCAGCGGAGGTTCAAATCTTCCTGATTAGGCATGGCGCAACGGCTGTTGTCAAGGTGGCTCTATTTGGAAACTTCATTGAATGGCTGAACTTCTCCAGGGCTCATTTAACTAATTACGTGCACCTGCTTTCGACACCCAGATCAGCTTGAATGAGTCGCGCCTTTTATATTAACAGATTATTTAACCCAACTTGTTGTTTTTCGCCCTGTGAATTATTTCTATGTTCTCTGCTGTCGCTGAGTCTGAGTCCCCCGTGCCTTATTTATACTACACTCTGCGTTCCTGAGCTTACGTATCAGCATCATGGTCGCCCCAGCGGTTCCAGAGTAGGTATTTCTGTAACTATTTCGGAGAACTCGATTGCTTGCTTTCGATACTGCATACCGAAGCGCATTGTGCTGCGCCATGTTCAGATTGCTAAGATAACTATTATTCAAATGCAGGATCATTGAAGACGAGGACCTCTATGCTTCGATTGACGCCCGAACAGAAGCCTTACAGAATCTAAGGGAATTAGGGCCCCCTGACCTTGTCCATGTGGTGAAGCAATCAAAAACGAGCCCGAATAATCAGGTATGTAACTAATTCGAAAGAAATGGTTGTATTAAATCTAACATGTCCTCTTGCCCTTTTGTAGACCGGCGTCTATCACCATGTCACAGGCATAGATGCCTCTTCGTCGGCCAGCTTGGCTGCCTACGTCAATACCCTTACATACTCTCCGGTCGATAAAAACCATAAAGTGGTTTCAGGAATATACTGGTGAGAACCTTTTAGCGCGCATAACGAAATCTATTATTGATAGTCTTCTAGCTGCTACAATGCCTTCTCCCATGTCGATATGCGAGTCGAAATTAAGATTCCCGGCAGCCTCGAGAGCTATTGTATCGATGAGCGCGGGGATAAACGGGTCGCAACAGAAATGCTATGGCTCGAAACGTTTCTGTGCGGTGTGCTCAGAGCATATTCGTATGCGGACGACGGTAACGGTGACAGCATTAAAAAGATAGTTGGCGTTAGAAGGTTCAACCCAGTCACAAACACAGAAATGGAGCACAAGTTTCTCGATGCGGCCGAGAAGCTATTTTTCAATGGTTTGGATATTTTCCACCTCTTTTGTTTGCGCATATCTAACAATGGTTGCAGGGAGACAGCTGAGTTCCGACCCGGAAACACAAGTCCCTAACACTGTTACGAACCACCTAACGTCCGGAATTTTAAAATACATCCGTACGACGGGACGATACGCTTCTGGCATAAATCTCTTTGAAAAGCTACGTACTCGCGATGTCGAGGTATCGTCGCTCCTAGCGCGGGTCCTTATTTCTGCTGATGAAGAGGTGCAAGCCGTACGATTATTACATGACGCGCTCCAGGACTTGCCAATGGACTACTCGCTCTTAGATTGTCAAGCAGCGTTTTGCCAGAGCAAGGGTGAAAGTGAGATGGCCCTTGAATGTGCCAAGCGAAGCGTTACCGCCGCTCCTAGCGAATTTAGCTCTTGGGCTCGGTTAGCAGAAGTATACATAAATATGGAACAATGGGATTTGGCGCTTCTGACCTTGAACTCGTGTCCGATGTTCACCTACCAGGACAAGGACTCACCGCGGATGCCACAGCCATCTCGAATTCTTTTACCCATCCTCCCTGAGAGCATACTGGATGAAATTGATGAAGGGCAGCCAAAGCAAGGAGAGCCCCATGACGTCGTGCATCCCACACTCAGAAAACTGCATGCTGCTGGGTACCAGGGCACTTTCCTGAAAGCTTACTCTTTACTCGCAAAAATTGCGGCGGCGATTGGTTGGGATCAACTGCTGAAGATCCGGAGCGAGGTTTTCGTTATGGAAGAGGAATACAGAGCGGAACGCCAAGTCAACGCCAGGCGTTCTTCCACAGCCGCCCAGAATGCCAGCACGGTGGCTCTACACGAGGCAACTAGTGGGGATGGAGACGTGAATGGTAATGGAGTAGCCGGTCATGAGTCAGAAAAGGCCGAATTAAGTGACGAAGAAAGTGAGCCGCCAGAAAAAGATCAAGCCCAAAATGACGAGAAATCTGTGACCATTGAGCGCCCGGAACAGTCAGTTGCTTCGGAAGTTGTCAAGTCCGGTGGAGAAGACGTGAGTGTCATTTGGAGTTGTTATTTATATTTCCACCTAAGCAACAAACCAAGCCTAACACTTTATACTAACTCTCTCACCGTCATTTTTCTATAGCCTGATGCGACATCAAATTCATATACGCAATTCGTGAACAAGCGTTTATGCGAGCGCTGGCTCGACAATCTGTTCATGGTCCTCTACGAAGACCTGCGCGTGTACACGATCTGGCGAACCGAAATGGCACAATCCCGTCAACAATCAGTAGATTATAAAAAATCTGCCACAGAATGGGAGATCCTTGGGGAGCTCGCTGAACGCCTCCAACATTTCAACGAAGCAGTCGAAGCTTACCAACACTGCCTATCCATCAGATTCTCGCCGAAGGCGATGAAGGGCATTCTAAAGATGTATGAGCGCCAAGGCGACACGCGAGGGATGCTCGGTGCTCTGATAAGACTTATTGCATGGCAATATAGGTGGTATTCAGAGGTTAGTAATATATACTCACAGGGCCAAAAAAAAAAAAAATAGCATATTTCTGTCAAATTATGAGAATGTAAGTAAAATAATTCCATTCCCATCAA
>LGUA01000104.1:0-32554 GCA_001660665.1 Emergomyces africanus
CGCAACTCTCCCTCAAAATAAATAAGTAACCCATTTTACACCATCCACACATTCACAAATAGCAAAGGAAAAACAGGCATGTGCCGCCAAAACAGCCACTCAGCTTCCAGCTCCCCTTCCAAGGTAGTTCTTTTCAAACGATAATTCAAAGTCCGGTGCACGGCGATGATTACCAGCCCTTAGCCATACCCAAACGATGTTTGCTTAACTCGGGCTTGCCGTGCAGCCGTCTTCCTCTAGAAAACATTTTATATGTGCAAAATCGGATGCGAAACGCATGTGTTGTGTTTTTTTCAATATAAACGTAGGTTTCCCTGTTTTTGACGACACTCGACTAGTTTGGATAAATAAGATATATTTATCACAGTTCAGATTTTCCCAATATGACTCTTATTAAAGGTGACAAGAAGTTATCTAATTACATGAATTCAGTGGCTACCGACTGATTCATACTATAAATTAAACCGAACTACAACGTTCAAGACTTAGCACTTGACCTCATCAACTCAGAGCCTCCTTCTAGGACTGCTTGAGGGCATGAATGGGAGCGCAATCTAGGCGGCCGCCGGTGGCCAATTCGAAGATCTGAATCTCAGCTTTGCCAGTTTCGAGGGTTGCCTGCCACTCAGCGACGAACATGCCGGTGTTGACCCACTTCAGACGGTCGATGTCCGTGGTTAAGGTGCTATTGGCTATTAGCTGCTGATAGGAAGCTCTCAACGTGAAGGCAGACACATACGCGTATCCAAATCCATGAAGATCTACATCGGAATAAGATGTGGTGCCAACGACCGTGGCCACAAGATGCTCTCCTGCATCATTCTCAAAGAGATAACGGGCGTTGAAAGACTATGGGCTGTCAGTCTAGTTTACCCATTTCATATGGCTGATAGACATACAGTGTATACTCCCCCCGCATTTTGAAGATACGACTCGACGGATGAGGTAATGTTTGGAACGATGTGGCCATTGAATGTGCCAGTGATATCCCCGCCCCACACCGGTACCGTGACAACTATGCCGTTCGGAGTAGTTGTGTTGATGGGAAAGCCAACCTGATAGTCAATGCTGAGAAAAGACCTTGCCACAGGAGGGTAAAAAACGCCATCAGCTGCAAGGGCGCCTGCCACAGAGCACACGAGGATAAGAAGCTTGGAAAGCATTGTGAAACTGAACCTTGCCGATTGAGGTTTGGAAAGCCGTCAAGTGAGGTTTCGAAGGTAATTGACAGAAGAAATAAATTGAGAACATGATTTTATTTGAAGGCACAGGCTTGATATATAGGCATTTAGTTAGGCAGGGTGTCGCATTTCCGGCTCCGTCTGATCATATCTCGCCCCATCTTCAACGCTAAGCGTGTGCTACCTAAGAGAACTCTAGTTCAGTTGTCAAGGCTGAGATGGAAGAAACGGAGATAACGCTACGAGTAGTTAAGGTTAGCTGGGCCTTGCCATTCCAATCGACAAAATAACATCGGATAATTCGGATTAATTCGCCAAATTTTAAGGCTTGGTGAATTTAACCTTCCTTCTGGCACGCAGATAAGTCCTTTTGTGGCTAGGCGCGAGCTGAACGTGACATCGTAGTTAGAATATCGAACGGAAATTTATTTGCTAGTCTACCTAGCTTGATTGGATGGAGCGCGTTTACTAGCCCGTATTAGCGACAGCGTCCCAGTCTCGATTATTCATCGCATAATAACCATGTTATTTGAGTGGAGTTTGCCGCGAGTAGCTCGCTTAGTACCCTGCTAGTTTCATTCAATTTCTATCTCAGGTAAAAAATATGTTCGAAAGTCCTTCTGCCTGATAGTCGCGTCACTGATCTTACGCGGGTGTATATTAATCCCGCGGCATGGAATAACCTGCGCCCGAAACCGTTCAAACTTCCTGTGATGGATTTTGCGCAAAGACGTAGTATTGATCTCCTTCAATCGTTGAGGCCGAACTTAGACGAGCTGTCTGGATCGTTGCACCGATCAAGACATCCATTCCTTCTAGCGATATCTTGCCATTCATGCGAGCTAGATGGTAGCTTATTTATGCGTGCTAGACATATCGATGAGAAAGGCAATGTCTTTGCCAGCTTGAGTTGCGGCTTGTGCGGTCATTTGTTGATAGTGATACTTACTATAAGCGCTTCGTGCAGGGCCAAATCAAGCAAGCGGGCCTGCAGCCAATGACAAGCTAGATAGTACCTGCCCAGCATTGCGAATCGCGGCTATCGTAACCCAGATCCCCTTCCCGCCGGAACCAACGTCGACCCCTCTCCAGTCTTGCACTCTGAGGGTTAAATCCACTGAGTACACAAATCTCTCGGAGTTATGGCAGCTGATAATCTCCAAAAGAGGAGCTCGCGTCATAAGATGCTGCGAGCCATCAAAAAGTCCTTTGACCAATCAAAAGCCCTTATCTCTCAGGTGTCTATTTGAGTCATTTGGGCATACATCTCTCGACGTCAATGTCTCTGAAAGAGGAACTACTCTTCTTTAAGCTTTACAACACTCTGATTCAGCTGTTGAAAATTGATATCCTCATCAATTATTACCCTGCGTTTTTGATGAGCTACCTTTTCAAAATGCAGAATATCTGGGCTGGTAATACTAGTACTATATATCCAGAGTAGTACTTCCAGAACTGCACTTGTTAAAAAAAAAAAAAAAATAAAAAAAAAAAAACAAAATCCGAACCCCTCTGATTCATTCTATGTTGAGTTAGTTTCTCTCATTCCTAGATTTAGCTTCTCATCACTCACTGTGCTGGAAGTTTCAGAAGCTTCAGAAGCTTCAATTTTGAGAAGCTGATAGATGTATTCAAAAAACCACACTGACAGGTGCAGGCAGTCTGAAATATACACACAACAAAACACACACAGCAGTCTCTCATATGAAAGTTTCAATATACAGTGATATAATTGAAAATAAGAATGAACTCTTTCATGAAGAGCTACTGGTTATAATTGAGGTAATGTGTCAACAGTTAAATGCAAAGTCACTTCATCTGCATATGATTGCCTCTGTAAGTGTCATTTTTCAGGAACACCTAGTACTAGAGATATAGAATATCAACATTTTTTTCCCGCAGATATTGTTATTTTCTGTGACAGGAGTGCATCTTATCTGGGTTAGCATATTTCAAGGACAAGAATCTTGTCGTGCCTGTCAGTGGACTGTACGATTTCAAGCACCTAGTTAATGATTAAAGTCTGAGCTTCTTGCCCTGACAAATAGATTTTCTCACCACAAGAGCTGCTTCTCTACTGCTGTCTGATTAATATCCGTGTCCTCAAAATGCTTAGTAAGATCAGGCTGTGAAAGATTGTTGATAGTACTACTAATTAGTTATATAGTACGGAGTAAGTAGTAGTTGGGATGGATGTTTACACCCGGCCAAGAGCCGCTATTATTCTCGTTTTTTTACAAATTAATTACTCCGCAATTACCAATCTAAACTCAATTAAATTCAGCGGTGGTCAATTATCGGGATGTAACTGCAAGTACGGAGTAAATACTCCGGAGTATTAATTCCCTAAATATAGTAACGCTATTACTATTTCGCAATAGTACGGAGTAATGAACCGGTCGCATGCAACTAGTGTTGACCGCTTTTACCCCACGATAAAAAATTATGTCCGTGGACACTGCAGTTTATGTACGGAGCTGAAAATTTTTGGTTACCCCGTAGTATGTATACATACGTATACGGAGTACGGACGTAACCCTTCAAGCTCATCGACGGCGTACAGGCGAGAATTACTGGCGTTAACAATCAAATATCCTGAAATAGGGTTTCTTCGGTTTACGCAGAATATTACTACTGTTCGCTGGCATAGCCCCACTGTCAGTAGTAATACTAGGAGCTCGTCGGACTCGGAGTTAGTGAGCTGAACTACTATCCCATTAATCGATAGATAAAAGCTGCGTGTTTGCCAATCCGGTGGTATGCTCGTTTTCTCCATTTCGTGGAAGAACATACGAATTTGTGCATCTGCTTTATATAGTACTACTTCACAAGGCCGATTACCTACGCTACCATTGAGATTAATCAATCAATACTATCTCCATCACATCCATTTGAACACGCTTGCCTACTTGTGGGGCCTACCCACCATTACCAATTAAATCCAAAAGCCCATCAGCCAAGTTTACCTTACTATGGCCGAAAAGTCTTTTCGTCCTCTTTCATCGCCGCAAAAAGTGCCAGCATACTCTCAAAATGCAAGCGCCACCAATGCCAATGGTATCTACGCTGCAATCCGCGATAATTTCACTATTAGCACATGGCTTCTAATCGGCGGGTTGTTCCACGGTGTGGCAATTTCTCTGTTGGGCTATATTACTCTCCTACCAGCTGCGGCTATTATTATCTATCGGGCCAGTGACAATCTCCTCATGGTCTGGGGTTGGAAAAAGAATCGGTACCTCTCAGGTGTATTCTTGAACAGGTTCTCAGCTCAAGTGCCTAATTCGGATGGATCCTTTGGTTCGACACCAGCAGCGAGCTCCGTTGTCGTCTTTATTATTGGATCGAAGTCCAGCCACCCCCTTGGATCTTTCGATCTGGTATTTCGGAAAATCGGAAACTATTTCACTGCAATGGTGGGAGAGCTCCAAGAAAACCCTGAGGTGTCGGGGTTGCTAGGCGCGACGCCCTTCATTGGCAGCAGTGAAGCAACATCGAATGAGGTGATGACTGTCATGTATTTCCGGGATTTTGAGTCGCTGCACAAGTACGCCCATGGTCCATTCCACATGAAAGTTGTGAAGTATTGGTCAAAGATCGTGAAGGACACCCCCCATGTGTCCATATATCACGAGACATACATTGTACCAAAGGGGCAATGGGAGAATATCTATGGGAATAGTAAGCCGACAGGGCTCAGCGCATCTGCTTTCCCAGTCCGATCGGCACAAGGGAATGGAGAGATGGAATGGCTAAGTCCAATGGTTGATGTGCGGCACTCAAACCTCCGGAGTGTGGCAGGGAGAATACGGTCAGATTATTTGCAAGACTATGAGGAGAAGCATAGCGAGTTCTGGGATCAGACCTACGAAGTGGATTATGGAAATGTCGTGCCCTAGGATATACTGTGTATTAATCCGCGTTCGATTTTGTTTCAGAGGATCATAGGGAGGTAATTTTTCTTACTTGGTGCTACCTTGGTTCATACGCTTTATTGATAATGTAGATACGAGGAGGAAAGGCATCATATGAAATTAATAGCCGATTTCACTAAGTCGGGTCGTGGAGGCCCAAAATTTTCTACATAGCATTTTCGGGTATCAATTCTACTCAATTTTCGCTACTTTTTTTAATTCCAATATAGCCATATCAAGGTTCTGGACAAACTTGGATTGGCCGCATTGGGGCGGTTGATGAAAAATAATGCCAACAATGGCATGTTTCTAAAGGTAGAAAATTTTATAGCTAATTAAATTTTATTGCATGGGGGTACTATGCTAGCTGAAGCTATTACGAAATGGCATTGAAATAAACACTAAAATCAGGTTAACGGAGTAGTTTATCTTGCGACAGTGTCAACCCAAACTAAATAATACTCTCAACTAAGAATGACGTCATGAGGTTTTGTGTTTTATTTTGATAAATCCTGTTCGGCGTCTCAAATAAAATACCAATGTACAACTCCTTGTCATAGTATATTCTAGTATACTACGGAGTAATACTAAAATATAAATATATATATAGTGTATACTGCGTATAAATGTTTTCTGGGTTGCTCCCAGCCAGTGCAGCGGCGGTTCTACCCCTCACACCCTTACCCCTCATCTCCAACAAACTCCGCACCATCAATTGAGGTTGGAGGAACGCAACACACCACAAAATTTGTTACAACATTCTTAGTCATATGTAGAATTCTATCGATTATATTTAGTTCTCATTATTGTGTTTCCTAACTTTCCATGCGAAAGTTCCGAAATATAAACCTGGCCGCCCATAAATTTGACAAAATTAAAGCACTACCATTCAGTTGTCCCCCCACCCCGCTCCACACCAAATCAGTAGAACTCCAAGCAGCACGCGGGAGTACACCATGTCCAACATCAACCTCGCAACTCTCGACGTAAGAACGATCCCTCGTAAAGAAACGGTTACCGGGCACCAAACTAACCTACTTCTTTCAGATCTCCGAGCATCCTAACCTCCCCAGGTCCTCTGGTGTGCTTTTCAAGGCCAAAGCCGACAAGAAACTCTCCTTCGAAGCGATAGCATCCGCCATTGGCCGGAATGAAGTAGCCACCGCAGCAATCTTCTATGGACAAGCAAAAGCTTCTGCGGAAGATATTGCCAAGCTGGCTGAAGTCCTAGACATTGACCATGGCCATCTGGAGCCGCTTTTGAGCGGGTTCCCTGACAGGGGAAAGTCCGTCTCTTTCCCACCAAAGGACCCACTCATCTATCGCCTGTTTGAGATTGTGCAAAATTATGGGTACGCGTACAAGGCGGTGATGAATGAGAAGTTTGGAGACGGAATTATGAGTGCGATTTCGTTCTCGACTAAGGTTGAGAAGGAGACGGATAATGATGGGAATAACTGGGCGGTTGTGACATGGAGGGGTAAATGGTATGTGGACTCTGTTCGACTCAATCGACTCAATTCACTTTTGTTTTTGGATCCCTTTCAACTGGAAAACGTGGGTGAGTATTTTGATCTGATTAACTTCAATAGGCTCCCTTATTCTCGATTCTAAGGGGGATGGATATGGAAATTGGAAAATGGTTACAGGCAAAATGATGAACGGGGGTTACTATATCTGCTGCTCCGAAGGTTTAAATCACAGGTAGTATCTTTTGAAAGTGGACTTTTTGGCTGCTTGCCGGATAGTAGTGGTTACATGATACATGCTGGCCGTGGGTAAATGGCATGATCACTGATGAAGCAACAATTGTTTTTATGGACTTTTATCAAACGAATAATTGAATACTATAGTAGGGTGAGAAATCATACTACATTCAAACCGTAATTTTGCCCCAAAAATATTTCTATTTTATACAGGATATTCACCTCAAGTATATTCAGCTACAGTGATATATTTGGAATCCTTGCTCATTACTACTCATCAGATGGACCGATTCACTTTCCTTTTGAGAACCTCCTATGACTTTCTTCTCACTTCTGTTCACTGGTCTATGATATAAGGCACATAAAATACTTTCCCCTTCTTCTTCCCCTTCTTCGCATTTCTCTATATTCTCGGAACTTCTCCATCCGACACCTTTCTGCTATCTAATTAAATCTGTCACCTCAACCACCAACCAGCCAGCTGTTGATCGCCGCACACCAATATGAGCTCCACAGAAGCGGTTCCCCGAATCGTTTGTACATTTGATAACTGCAATCGTACCTTCCCTACACAAAAAGAGCTTCGAAAACACAAAATCCAGTTCATTGACCATGAATACTGTCCCCGTTGTGACCTAGACTTTGACGACGAAAGAGAACTATTCGCCCATAAACTCGAGAGCAATAGCCATATTGTCTGCCCCTGTTGCGGGGAGGAGTTTAGAAGTGAGGGAGGCAAAAACACACACTTCGCCCAGGTATGGTAATCCACTTTGCCCCCATTGGCTCTTTCCTTAGGCAGTTTAGTTGCTGTTACCGTATGATATATCTCTACATTTTCTAGGGTTGAAAATAAGCCCCTGACATGAGTAACTTATACTTTAAACAGTTCCATAGGGCTGATCAGGAAATGGTCTGCCACTTCTGTTCCGCCAAGTTTAGTCGTGCCCATGCATATATGTGTCATATAGAAAATGACCAGTGCCCATCTTTCTCTGCTGAGAAGTACAGAGAACAGAGGGTCAAAAAGGAGGCTCTCAGGACCGTGATGTCCCGCGCTTTGGGGTCTACGGGGAATCGATTGGGCCTCCCCGGTTCATCTATCAGTTCCAGTGTAGATGGAGGCGTTGGTATTCCTCTTCTGGATTCGCAGGAAACGATGTCTCCAAGGAGCGAGAGTAGTAAACCGGCGACCACAAATGGTAGCGGATGGGACACAGCCTCTGTTACCGTTCAGCTTCGCGGTATGAGCTTCTGGCCAGCCCCCAGTGAAAAGAAAGAGAGGGCGGAAATGGGCCCAGAGGAGAGCGACCTAATGGTATATTCCGACGCAGGACATGCTCGTGATGAGGAAGAAGCTAGAAGCAGTTTCCGTAGCTTTGGCAACAGTGGCCCACCGAACCCAAGAGGCAAACATGCTTTGGTTTACTTTGATGAGTCGGCATCACAGGTATCTGGAAACACATCAACAACTTGGGAAAGCCAGTCTGTAGCATCCCCCATGCCTCAGGCAACCAGGACTCTCGAGAAACGGCAACAGGAACCATGGAGCCCCTCTAAGTTCTTCAGTCCTGCTATCGGAAAGTGGGTATGCGTATGTGACAAGGTATTTGACAGCGAGCAAGAATTCAATAGCCATATTAAGTCTGGTATCCATATGGGGGGTGTTTTCCGGTATGAAATCTTCCTTTGTAACCCACCCATTTATTTTGGTTGTCTCCTGTTCTTTCCTATTTCCTGCTTTATGAACACCAGCTCTAGTATCTCCTAGCACCAGCTCCGGGAAAAGTGGGAAATTTTCTAATACTAGCACCTCGAATCTACAGCTGCCCCAGCTGCTTGCGCATGTTTAAAACCAGCACGGCGCTTACAGCACACTGCGAATCCGCCACAGTCCGTTGCACAGTGAACAAAGACGAGAACTATGCCCGCATCATGGATGAGATTTCTGCTGGATTGATCGAGCCAGCTGGAGAAAATGAAGATGGTTCTATCAGATATAGAACAGTTTCACCGTCTCAAACTGGAATTGATTTGAAAAATATTAATTGGTAAGGAGGCTTTGGGTGGTACATCTGTGAGGCCAGAAATTAAAAAAGTTAAAAAGTTAAAATAAAAACATGAAGCTTCATATACTCCGTACTTTTGAGTGATGTTTCACATGAAGTGATGAAAAAATATGATGACTGAAAACTTGAAAAAAAAATAATGGAAAGCATTATCAAGTATTAATTACAAAAAAAAAATTCATTTTGTATCTTTAAAATTTATAATTAATTTATTAATATTTGTGTATAAAACTTCATTAAAAATATTTATAATATAATTGATAAACATTATTATAGGCGTACTTGCTCGTAACATCTAGATGTTACCAAACCTCCAATTCCCTTGTTGCTTTCCTACTGCGTAATACCGTGGTCTCCAGGCTGAGATTCATCTCCCTCTCGGAGTCTTCCTGAGCATCCGACCATTTATTATGGTGCGATGGTCGATCCTTTCTTTTGAAATTTCAATACCATGTTCAGGCACGGTTGACAATGAAACGGATCAGCGGTCCGAATGCAACACCACGTCGCTGACACTAAAGATGATTGCACTGCCACGAGAGTGTTTGGCGTTGACCCTGATCGCATGGGAAATGCTAATCAGATTTTCTCACTAACAACATCCTTGGAGCTGACCGTGAGCTGAGGTCTGATGGTTTACCACTGGAGAGGCCAGGAAAAGGATCACAATGGCCCCCTTGGTGCGGATCCTGTGCGATGAGGAAAATGTAGAAAGCCCTATTCCCCGAAGGCCGTTTTAGGCGAAATGTTTGACGAACCGCGGTGGGTCTGGTGTCGACCTTGTTCAAACAACTGATAAAGTAGTCGCGGGAGGAGAGGGGTTTTATTCATTCACGGGGACACATAAAAGTCGCATGAGCCTGATCGCGTAGAAAAACTACGCAACCGAAGAAAAATATCTCATTATAATTCACTTCGAATTTTAACGCATATCCCTGACCGGCAAATTATTTTCGGTCAATATTGAATGGTGATATAGCTTTCGTCCGATGCCGAGCTCTTATTGATAAGAATACATTAAGGGAACCAATCCTGGTTACGTTTCCTCACCTTCAGCAGCGACCTCAGCGTCAGCATCACCTTCAGCCTCAACCACCTCCCCCCTCTTCCCATGACACATAATGCTCCTCAAAAATCTCACCAAAACCTCTCCATCTCTCTTCGCTCCTACCTCATCTTCCCCTCCCCTCCCATCCTCTCCCCCAATCCTATCCCGAACCCACACCTCCAACCCTCTTAACCCCCTAACCGCCAACAACGGCTCCAACCACTTCGCCCCTGTCGACCGATCCAAATACTGCCCTTCATAATTCATACAAAACCCCAACATTACCAGGCCTCCCATCCTACTCCTAACTATCTCCCAAAACTCCTCGTACGGTTCGTCCCATAACGTATATTGCTCGTACGAGGCATACCCAGCCGCTCCAGGGCGCACCGGCGCCATTGTCAAACACGGCAGACCCACCCAAGTGCTCTTCAGCCGCTTGACGAGTGCTAGATGGCGCGGTGACACCGTGCGCGAAAATAGGAGCCAGGTCTTTAGCTCAGCTGCTTCGAAGGTGAGTTCGCCGTAGAGCACCGCGGCTGCCTCGTTGTATAGCTGCTTGTTAGAGTATAGGATGTCAGTTGGTAGGTGAGCGAGAATTGGCCATGGAGGCTTTGTAATTGGCTTGTGCGTGTTAACGCGCTGGAGAGTTTCGGTGAAGGTCTTGCTGAGCGCCTGCACGCAGTGGTCAGCTAAGGAGGTGTGAGGGCAGCAAGTGTCATCGAGGTGTGGGGTTTGTTGGCGGCAGCGGAGTAGGTACAGGCGTTCTCTAACTTGAAAGAGATGGACGGCTAGGTCGCAGTTGAAGAGCGCGTAGTAGATTTGGTTTCGGATCTCAGGCGGCAGGGAGAAGAAGGGGAAAGTGGGTTGTTCAACGGTTTTGCGGGTGCCATGGTTGATTGATTGGCTCTTTTGGCGTCTTTTGCTTGTTGGGTGTTTGCGGGAAGGGAGCTTCTCGAATAATCTGCGCATGGTTTAGTTCAATGGGTGGGTTTTTGAGGCGTTGAGCCGTTGCGATATTTGTACAGTACTATATACTGTACATACATACTCCGTAGTAGTTATTTTCTCTTTGATCTGCTAAGCACTATATTCAGGGGCCAAAGCGCGGCCACTGGAGCAAATGCTTGGCCACATAGAAATGCTGGGATTATGGGCCAGTTACTGCGTACCCAGTACTCCGTACTCTTTTGTTGAAATCCTCAGACTCTTTCGCATTTATTTCCCCATTATATGACAGAGCCGAATAGACGGTTCGGGCGACCTTCTAACAGGTTATCTGACAACAACCCCATCACCAGAGTTCGCGTTAATTTAAGTGCATCTCAATAGAGTCCGAAACCGCCTTCGCCAGGTGATTGTATAACCTTGCCAGTTGCGCTTCAAAGCCGAGCGCATAGCATTTGGTCAGCTGGGACCTCGATCAAAGGATTGATAAACCTGTATCTGCACTGGCCAAGATTTCTACCCAAGTTCCCTTTCAAACAGCATGCACCCTATCTGTCGTTTACATCACAGGGGAGAAGGCCATTGATCTAGCACCGATTAAGGTTAACTTGAAGTTAAGTAGTTGCCTGCCCAATCCCGGTGCTGCTGAAACCCACAGCCGAGATCCTTGAGGTCAGATTGCTCAATCATAACTTGAATTATGCACCAAATTTATACAAAGAAGGTTGTAGGGAAGGGCTGTGTAACTGCTGCGTAGTTTCATGGACACAGGACGAGCGCCGTGAATCTTGAGGGTGGATGTACTCCGTACTTCGCTCCGTACAGCAGATCAATCGTAATATTAATCGCCTCGGAACGAAAAGATGTGAGTGGATGGTGACGCCACAATATTTGAGGCTGAGCCAGCCACATTTTACAGATCTTCCCCACTTCAAAGTGCGGGACCAACAGATAAGACAGCGCAACCTTTCTTGCTATATAAAGGCAGCGCTCTTCGCTGTTTGCTCCTTGGGATCTGTTCCAAGATACCTAGGTATATAATAGGCGTTCATTCCTTTGTAAGTTGAAAATAAAACCTATCAAAAAAACATAAACAAGCCCGCTCTTGGAAGCTGAGAACCCCCTTTGGTCCCTTCCCCCGCACTAATTGCGATCAAGCCCCGATTCAACTCAAAATGTCTGGAAAAGAAGATCATCTGGCCTACGGGCATTATGAAGGACAGGAGGAGTCTCAAAGAGGCCCTGGTAATGGAGGGGGCGAGAGGAGCCTTCTAGGAGACACCCTCCACAAGTTCCGTGACAAGTACAAGACTTACTCAGCTGGGCCGGGTTCCCAACAGCCTTATCAACAGCCACATTACGATACACACGGCTCTTATCAGGTGAGAAGTGAAGATTATGTTTTGTTTTTAATAAATATTTCTATCCAAGGTCGTTTCCATTGTCCCAACTAACAAGGTTCCAGGGACAACCAACTTCCCATGGTTATGGACAGGCGTTTCCACAGACTCAGCAACCTTATTCTGCCCCTGGTCAACAACCATACAATGAACCTATCCACGGCCAGAACCCTCCCTATCACGATAATAAGCCAGCCAAACCTGATATGGTTTCAGGGCTACTAGGAAAGATACAAGGCATTGGCTCTGGTGTAGCACAGAAGATTGGCTCTACCCTCGACCCTCAAGCATATGCCCAGTATGGCCCACCACCGCAAACTTCGCAAAACCGATTTGGAAGCTTTGCGCCTCCTAGAGACCGTTGTGACGCTAAGTGGTATGTTGATGGCTGTGATTATATGTATGCGGTCTCTCGGGCCCTGGAGACCGCAAAGGAATCTATTTGGATTCTAGATTGTACGCGATCCCTCTCTCGGTATATCATATCTTTTCAATTAATTATCTTTACCATATAGGGTGGTTGTCACCGGAGCTCTATTTGAGACGCCCACCTGCCAAAAACGAGCCATATAGGCTGGATCGAATGCTTCAGGCTGCTGCTCAACGTGGGGTGCTAGTAAATGTGATTGTGTACAAAGAGGTGACCCAGGCATTGACATGTAAGTATCTAGCCTATATCTCTACGTACCAATACTACTCCAGTAATATCTATCAAAATATGAGCGATAGATGATTGATTGCCGTGTAATAGTGTCATCTTCGCACACCAAGCATCATTTGGAAGATCTTCATCCGAACATTGCTGTATTCCGACACCCAGACCATCTACCTGATAGGCAGACCATCCATTCTTCTGTTCTAGATTCCTTCAAGAACTTGACGCTTAATGCAGCTGGTGTTTCTAAACTCTCTGGCGATGCTCTGAAAGGTTTGTACGGTATGAGTGGCGATGTTGTCCTCTATTGGGCTCATCATGAAAAACTTTGCCTAATTGACGGAAAGACTGCGTTCATGGGTGGACTCGACTTATGCTATGGCCGCTGGGATACCCACCAACATCCTCTCTCTGATGTTCACCCTAACGATATTAGGGAGACTGTATTCCCGGGCCAGGATTATAACAATGCTCGCGTTTTGGATTTCGATGATGTATCTCATTGGGAGAATAACAAGCTGGACCGCAAAAGCAACTCCCGTATGGGATGGTCTGATATTTCAGTTAGTTTACACGGACCAGCAGCTGAAGACCTGCGAAAACATTTCGTTGAGAGATGGAATTTTATTTACGACGAAAAATACAACGTGCGCCAGGATGTGAGATACTCGAAGTTGGTCCTCTATGCAAAGCCCTTGTCAGCTGGTGCCATTACGGGATCACACGGGCAACAGCAACAACAACAGCAACAGCAACAGCATGGACACCTGCCACCTACTGTGACCCAGAACCAACAGTACCCACCTCCCCCTTCTGGCCCTCCACCTTCTCAATCTCATCATGGCAGTGGCTATCAACCTGGGCAACCTCAATGGGGCGCTCCGCCTCAACCATCTCAGTCTCAGACGCCGTACTTCCCGCCACCGCCCACCCAAACGGGCTATGATTCCCAGGCTCGCGGAGCTGAGCCTTACCATGAACGTGTGTACCAGCAACCTTTCCAATCTGGTTCTGATCAACAACCCGTGCAGGATCGCAGCCTGACTTCAGAGCTCCGTGGCTTGACACATGACCTTGGGAACTTTGGCAACGTCCTTCGCGGCCAACTCGCTGGACAGGTGCACCAATATCAGGATCGTTATTTATCAGGAACACCTGGTAAGACAGCGAGGCCAGCGCAGAACATGTCGTGTCAGATTGTTCGTAGTTCTGCCAAGTGGAGCCATGGAATACCCGTGGAACATTCAATTGCAAATGCGTATGCGGCTATCATTCGCGACAGCGAGCATTTCATTTACATCGAAAACCAGTTCTTCATTACTTCGACTGGAAATTCCCAGAAACCTATCGAAAACAAGATTGGTGCCGCGATTGTTGAGCGTATCCTTCGTGCCGCGAGAGCAGGGGAGAAATACAAAATGATTGTGGTGATCCCATCCGTGCCTTGCTTCGCAGGGGAGCTCCACGATGATGTTGCACTCGGCATTCGCGCGATTATGGAATTCCAGTATACTTCCATCAACCGAGGTGGGCACAGTATCATGGAGATGATTGCTAAGGAAGGATACAATCCAATGGACTATATCCGTTTCTACAACCTTCGTAACTATGACAGGATCAACGCCAGCGCAGAAATGAGGAAGGCGGAACAGAGAAGCGGTGTTGACTATCAGGATGCCCAAAAGCAACATGACGACAAGGTCACTGCAAATAGGCCTAGTGCGTTCGATACCACTGCAGCATATCAACCATACCAACAAGCTGCACACCAAGTTTCCCACTCGACTGGATCTGGTCGCTGGAATAGTGTAAGCGAGTGTTATATGCTTGGTGGCGAGGATATTCGAAAGGTTCCCTGGGAACATCCTGGCGATGTATCTGAAATAGACGCCTTTGTTAGTGAAGAACTTTACGTGCATTCAAAGGTTTGCGCCCCCATAATCTCTTACTTGCACTTCATATCTCTGTGCTGGGCGATATTCTAATGGTTGCGACTAGGTTTTAATTGCCGACGATAGGACGGTCATCTGCGGAAGTGCCAATCTCAACGATCGTTCCCAGCTGGGAGATCATGATTCGGAGATTGCTGTCATCATACAAGACCCCACACCTCTAGAATCATCGATGAACGGGAAACCATACCTTGTAAGCAAGTTTGCGGCAACCCTTCGACGACAACTATGCCGAAAGCACTTGGGCTTGATTCCAGTCCAAGATTACCAGCGGCCAACCGCCAACTCTGAGCCTGTGGGCGTTCCCAACGTTTACGATATGAACTCGCCGGAGAACCAAATTGTATCAGATCCTTTATCGGACACATTTCAAAGCCTTTGGAATTCCCGTGCGCACCAAAATACACTCGTGTACCGTAAAGTGTTCCACGCCGTGCCCGATGATACAGTCCGCAACTGGAACGATTACAAGGAGTTCTTTGAGTATTACTTCCGTAGCCCTGTCGCTGAGGAAAAGAAGCAAAAGGAAGGCGAGACACCTCAAACGCCACGATACTTGATGGGCCATGTCGTTCGAGATGACTTCCCAGAAGGGGTGCAACAGGTCAAGGAGGAGTTGAGCAAAATCAAAGGCACCCTCGTGGAGATGCCATTGATGTTCTTGATGGAAGAGGACATTGCGAAGGAAGGGATGTCGTTCAATAGCCTCACGGCGACGCTCTACACCTAGAGCCTTCCCCCTCTCTGTTTGCGGTTTTGTGAATTAATTGTCATTATATATTGGCTTCTATTTTTGATATGATATACGCATGAAATTTCTGGCTGTATGCCTTTTTTTGTGGTAAGAATACATCTGGCGGTGCCTTTAACATGAACCAGAGCGAACTTTATAGCCGATATTTTAGGGGGCTGCAGCCGGAAAGCTTTCCTGTTATTGCTGGCTCAAATACGGGTTATGTGACCTCCAAGAGCCACCATGAAGTGCTTAAGAAGTTTCTTGATTTTTATGTTTTGCTACGGATATCTAAGTTTTCGTTACGTCCAGGAATTTCCCCCCAACTTCTAGCTATTGGATGACCAGAAATTGCAAATTGAATGAATAACAGCTTTTCTACGAAGTATGCGAGTTCGTTCTACAGACTCCAGGACTTCACAATTCAATTAGCGCGAGCCGGGAAAAGCTGAGCTCTCTGGCCCCATCGCAACGTAGGAAGGTCCCAATAGCCTCTCCGCCGCACCCCGCAAATCTCCCTCCCCACACAAACACTCATCTGGTGTTATTAAATCCCATGCAAACAAAGCTGCTTTCATCAAAATTAGGCACGTGAACTAAGAATATGCTTTGCTCTGACAACATGTAATAAATTCCCAGTTCACAAGGTTGGCCTGGGAAAGTCGGGGTTTACATAATGCTAGTAAGTACCTAAGGAAGACGCTTTGTGGATGCCCGAGGTCAACTCGTAAACAATAAAGTGTAAAGGGGAAACTGATAATCAAATTAGGTAGTACGATATATATTGTTCCTTAAAAGAACAATACTAAGTTGAATTTGGCTTTTCCTTTCTTCCTGTACTAGTTAATATGACATTGGTGACTAAAAATAAGTTCCGGTTATGGATGAGGTCTGAGGCTGCGAAATTTAGTTTCAACGACACACCTCTCTCGAATGTGGGAAGTCGAAACCGATCTAACCTTTGCTTCTGTTCCTTGCAGCAGTGGATCCTAGCGGGAATGTTTGGTCCAAGAAGGACCGGAAGCATACTATGAAGTGTGATGAACAATGAAAATTTTTATTTCACTGATAGTGCAGTAGTAGAATGGCTGGATAGTAAGGTTGTGGGAGATTTAAGTCGAGGAGTTGGCTTTACGTGGAAGCGAGCATTAGATAGTACATGACTACTAATATTGCATCCATGCACGCCCGGATGCGGATGATACTTGGCTTTATCACTTCATACTATTATGTATGGGATTATCCTCAGGAAGTATTCCTTTTCCCACCAGGATTCCGGTACTCAAGCCCCTCCCCACCCCTTTTTCTTGTCGCTCATGATACTACTAGTAGTATGTTTGATAGGGCGGGTTTAACCGTTTTCCTATCTTGTTCTTTCCCATGTTTCTTTCTTCCTTTCCTTTTCTCCTTATGAGTTTTGGTTTATTTCCCTTCGCTTTGCATATATCACATGGGCGTGACCCTAGATCTGGAACCGAAACAGATAACTTGTGGCGTGCACTCTGTTCCCGGAGGTAACAGACTGCAGCGGCAAGCAGGCCATGTGCGTGCAAATGATGACCATGGTTAATTTAATCTTAAATTTATCACTTCAAACGTCCACGTTTTCTGGCCCAGCTGCATTTCCAAATAACGTGGGCGTTATCTTTGGATACCATTCAGCCAAAGAGCGTTAGGCCGGAGAGTGCATGCCTTGTTTCACCCTCTCTTGCTGCTTCCTTTTCGACGGTGCTCGTTCTGAACCTTTGCCAGTGATGCAGTTATGGAAGACAACACAATTTTCTGTCCTTCTGAATTTTTTCCCCCCTGAGATCTCTTGGTGCTGTCTTTATTCCAGCACTACCAAATTACAAAGGAACGACTTTGAGCGTGGCCCCTACGCACCCCAAATTCCGCAAGCAGGCTACAACTTTCAAACTGCTACATTCTTTATCCCATTTCATTCTACATACTCAACACTTTTAGTTTTTTTTTTAAGTTCATTCGCACTCCTTTCAAGTCTCCACCTTCGTTCTCCACTGGATAAAGAACAATAGTATCAAGGAGAACAATACTAAGGGGTTAAGAACGCACGCCCGGACAATCCCACATGGATTCCCCGTCTTTCACTCTCCAGGTTCTCCATCTTGGGGGTATATCCAATTATCGGATAGTGTTCTGTCCTGCTCAATTGAAAGTAGCAGGCCTTGTTGTTGTGGTAGATATTCTCTTACAATGCATAATACCGCCTACCAAGCCACTTGCCAGTCACTGAAAGGGCTATACACAATATAACCTGTCCCCTGGGATATTTACACTTTTTGGTATTCTACCTTCCTTCGAAGAGGCCCCAGATTCTACTGGGTATCCCCTTGCAATCGTTGAGAGATTCCCTACTTTCACTATTGTCTCTAGCTGCAATATCTGGCCTCCAAAAAAGAGATATAAGGCTGTTACGTTTCTCTTTTTCTTCTGCCTTCCCTTTCTCTTCATTAATTACTTTCTTCATACATTTTCTATCAAACTTCTAAACAGAATTCCAATTCTCCCACAAGTAAGCTTCACTTTTTCTCCAGAATAGCCAAACAACCACCAAGCAAAATGTCACCAGATACTGTCAGCATTGATGCGCCAAAGGCTCCCGAGACTGGTAAGATTTATTCCCCTGCCTAGCTTTCTTTTCCCCTTAGGAAGTCATGATCTCAATACTAATAGGATTTTCCTCATCTAGGCTCAGTCTTCCTCCGCAACAGCGGTGGCCAGTGTATTGTGATGTAGATATATTCTACATCACAATGCAATGGCATCTAGCACAGGGAAGACATTTTACAGAGCGCTTCGACCTTAGTTACATTGATATAGAGAGCGACCAATTCTTTTTACTTGTTCCGTGGATGAAGAGTTCCTCCGGCGGTACTTTTTGAATTTATAAGGCAAATTGATCAAACCCCGTGTTCAAATTTTCGAGAGCCGATGATGAAAGGGCGTTATTACGGATGTAATCCACCAACAACTACCTTTCGCTGCCTTCACCGCAACCCGCTCTCCTCTGTTTACCCCCTTTCCACAGTTTCCACGGATCCAAAATTTGTATCCCACTCATGGCAATCCGAACTGTCATCGCCGGGTATTATTGGCAGAGTGAAAAAGAAAAACATGAGAACGTACTACCCACCTACTTTCGCAAGATCTCTACTTCCTGACAATGCACTACGACCCCCTGAGAGGTGCAAGGCTTGCCGTATCTACTAGAACTATCCGATACGAACGATTCATCATTTGCCTTCGCGCTCTGTATGGGCTTGTTTACGCGAGCATGACTTCTCTATCTGCACATAAATGTACCTGACCTTGGCATGGAGGCTCTGTGAATTTGTATTCCCTTGTTGGTTTCTTTTTTCCTATTTTTTTTCTTTTCTGATTGACGATGCGAAAGCTCTGGCCATCTCCCCCACTGTTTTCAGTATGGCCAGGCAATGCTATTGATTGTTTCTTCTTTCCTTTTCGGTTGTGACGGAGATGTTATATTCTTTCATCTGGACATATGCCACTTTTTTCTGGTCCCTTCTCTTCCGCCTGGCTCCTTTCTACTCGCTACAACCCTGTCAGAGTTCATTCGCGCAACAGACCCACGTACTTCGGTTTAGTTACGCTTCTGACTGAAAGGAGGGGGGGAGGCGAGGAAGCAAAAACGGAATAGTGGAAGCATCATGGTGATGTTGGATGTAGGAAAAGTCATGTTTTTGGCCCTTCTCTCTTTCCAACTCGGCCGCCTCCCTCCTCTTATATGCGACACATTCAATAGTGATGGCCCATGTTTCTTTTTCACATTTTTGTTCATTGATTTTACCCTACTCAAACCCAGCTTATGGTATGATTTTCCATGTCAAGTTTCTTACGCTATTATGCCATACAACGACACTCTTTTCCTCGTCCCCTATGCACTGCTTCCCCAACATCGCGGATATTCAATCGCCCTTTATGTACCGTACTCTCCCACATGTACATAATGTCATCTATTTCCCACTGGTGGGTGGTTTTTATCCTATTCTTTCAGCTATTGATAATTGAATTTTTTAGTAGTAAAAGAGTGGAAAATTAGATGAGTAGATGCAATTTTACACTAAATTTCAGTGGGGGAACTGCATTTTCCATTCATTTCCATTCTTCTTCATTTGTTCTCTTTCCCACCAATATTAGTACCGGGATAGTTTGAGGGGAGCTACAAATAATACAAAAAAGAACAAGAAGTTGAGGGTTAAATAGCTGTACAATCGTGTGTATCGTGATCATGAAATGCCCAACCCTCAGTATTAATGGCATGGTACTCCTCACAGGACATAAAAATATGTAAAAAAAAATAAAAAATAAAAAAATAAAAAATAATAATCCCGGAAAGCAGCTCCTCTCATGGTGCATATGGTGGGGGCTTCTCGTCAGCAATGGCTAACGACACAACATCGGGAATAGCTTCGTGTGTAATCTCAGCATCCCCATCAGAGTCGAGCAAACTTTCGGCCGCACTGGAGTAATCGTCCGCCAAGAGTGAAGGAGGGTAATCTTCTTTCATGCTGATATGCGGTTGTTTTTTTGAAGCGGGGGGAGGTGCTTGTTGGAGTTGGCTATATTGCATATTATGAGCTGCTGCTGCTGCTGCTGCTGCTGTTGTACTTGTTGCTGTTGTGATTGGAACGAGAGAATCGAAATGTGGTGGTGGAATTTGTGGTGGGTTGGCAAACTAAATAATTTTCGAAGTAAGCAACCGAGGGGGGAGTAGAAGTAGGGAATAGTAGCATAAATATGCGTAGACTTTGGCCAGTATACTGCGTTCTTTCTTACTTACCGCATCCTCGCCCTGTAGACCACATTTACTGCCATGATCCTCAACTCCTTTGTCTAACCCAACCCCTATCCCTCTTCGCCTCTCGCCCCCTTCTTCAACCTTTCGAGCCCTCTCCAATTCCCTCCTCCTCTCCATCTCCTCAATCTCCGCAAAATTCCTCGCCTTCACAACCACCTCCTCCCCTTCCGTCACCTTACCAACCAGCTCCCCACCTTCCCAAATCCCATTCCTCAACCACAAACCCGAAAACTTCCCCTTCAAGATCCGGCACCCATCTACATCGCAATCATCCAAACACGCATCATTAATTGTACTCTGCGAGACTTTCACTTTGCCGAGTCTGCTCCGGTTAATCGTGCACGGCAATGGGCCGATGGTGGAATCACGTATGTCACTTTTGTTGATTTCGGTTTTCGTAGTATTTGTAACAGCGTTCGGGGTGTTATCATTCTCCTTAGGTGTACCCAGGATTTGCGAGCTTATTATTTTGCATTGTGATACTCGCCCTAGGCTGATAGGGTGGAGTTGCGCACTTGAGAACCTGATACATACTGTGCGTTCGACAGGGTAGCCCCGCGCAAGTTGCTGCAGTCGATGTTGCTGCTTGAGATTGTGCAACGGGTTATATGGCTCTGTGAAATGGTGCTGCTGTCTTCATTATTTCTAGTACGTGCTGGTTCTGTTGTTGGTATATTAGATTTTACGGTTGAATGTCTGATGAATGTATGACGGATTGTTGTTGAAGGGCTCAGGCTGTCCAAGGTGAGTCTGTAGAGGTGGGAATGGCTGATAGTGGGGTGGTATTCGGAGCTGTTTGTAGGGAGGAGGGTAAGGGAGGTGAGAGTGCTGTGTTTTGCTGTGGGGATTTTGGGAGATCCACTGGATTTCATGGTTTGTTTTGCCTTTTGGAAAGGGGGAAATCGAGAAGAATGGGATATATTCTCGCATAAATGGGAAATGGATTAAACTGTACTAGTAGATGGCTGGGTACAGTGAGAGATCGAGAATGTTGGGCAGTTGTTGCGCTGGAATGAGATAAGAATGTTTCAATTGTCTTTTAAATAAATGTGACAGCTGTCTAAAAAATAAAAAAATAAAAATAATTAAGACCGCCAAGTCAGTTATAATGCAAAGTCTGCCAATGCCGGGGCGATGGATATGACACTGCCGCACTATGCCGTCATTTCAACATGCGTAATCGCATTCATAGGGATTGATTGTTTGGAAGAACCTCTTTACGAGGCCTGCCAAGGATATTGAGTCACCGAGCTAGCACTACCTGAACTCTTATCCACCTTACCAAGCGACTAAGACATCATAAGAACAGAAACAAAATATGCTCCGTAAATTTGATTCAAATATCAGCTTCACAGATATTCCCAGTTAACAAAACCCTTGCATCACATTGAACCAAAAACTATTCACGGACACTTGCCAGAAAAGAGATCTCCTTTTGAAGTATTTGAAGTTCTCTGTACGGATATCCAGTACGACAAGGGCTAAAACTTCCAAAAACATAACATCCCATTTCCCCTCGGTTAAACGTCATCGTCATTAAAAGCAAGTTGCCCCCTTTTCTCAAACCCCTTCTTCGGCCCCCAACAAACCAGCGGAACACTCCTGAATCTCCCCAATAATATGTAAAACTAACTCTGCCGCTCCCTGTCCCATCTGCTCCGCCTCATCGCCAAGTTCCATCTCAACCCGTGCCTTGATCTCTGTGTCTGTCGATATATTCTCCGCAAAAGTCCTCAATAGAACGAGGAACTTGGACTCGAAATAAGGGTGGAGCTTTTGAATTTGTAGCTTTTTGTAGAGGGTTGGAGATTGGGTGAGAAAATAGTATAGATTCAGGATGGAGAGATAGTAGGGAAGAAGGTGCTGCGTAAATGTCATCCAGGTGTTGATCAGGTGCTCCGTTTTGGCGGTGCTGAGCGAAAGCCAGTCATCTGGGATGGGTTCATAGATGTATGAGAAGAGGGTGGCGAAGTGGCTGGGGTCGGTGAAGATACCCTCTTTCTGATCCGGTTCGTTTGGTGCCCCTGCTGCACGGAGTTCCTCCTTCAACCAACCTACCGCTGTTTCTCGGGCATATTGCAAATCTTTTTCCTCGAGGATTTTGAGAATGAGATTGAACCGGCAGGTTGGGTCCGGATGGTTGTGGAATATAGTTGATGGAACACGGGCCACCCGGCTGAAACTGCGGAAACCAGGAGCACGGATACAAGCTGTTAGCTGGATAATAAGCTGCTCGAATTGAGTTTGGTTTTGAGGGGCTGAAATAGGGTTACAACTAGCAATCACCGCCAGTGATAGGAGTGAATCAACGAGGGCTTCAGGTTCTTCCATCGCTGTTGAATATGGTGAATCGCCTTCTCCCAGGAAATTTGAAAATATGAGGGCAAGATCGGGGAAGACGGGAATAGGTTTTACTGGCTGGCCGGAAGAAAGAAGTTTATCGGCCGCAGATCGAGCAGCTAGCAGTAGTAGACAACCATGTCTTTGAATCGGGATATCTTTCGCGTGTTCCGGGGTCTCGTCAAAGTCTAGAGGGGCCAGTTGCTGGTCACTAGGTTTGGAAATGATATCCAACAGTTCTTTCGTTTCTATGTCAAAATCTCGCGATAGGGCCTAGAAGAGGTATCATTAGAATCAATACCGCGAACTGAGAACAGAATAACGTGGTGGGGGAAACCATACAATGATTTTCCCAACAGTCATATCCCGCTCTTTCAAATGTTCAGCCTTTCCAAACTCCTGGGTTAAACTAAAAGATGAAGGCATTTGACTCCTAGTATCCAATTTCTCCTGTAATCGAAGCGCCCACTGCATACCAGGTGGAGCCTCATTGATACAATTCAAGAGGTACGTTTTCAGAAGCTCAACGAGGCCAAACTGCATAAGTCTCTTGATCAAAGCACCTTCTTCGGACGTCGCAATCCCAGTGTGTGCCTCGGCCTCTGGGTCTCGTGCAAGTTCAGAAATTGTTTGTGTCAATAAGGATTCGCTTGTATTCCGGGGCGGTAGGCGGGGTCGTTTCTTTCCAGCTATGTCTCTGAAGAATTCTAGCACTGTCGCTGTCGTTTCCACCGTTGGAAAAGCGGTGTATGCTTCCAGGACGGCTTGGAGGGAGGTTGCGACAAAACGGCTAGGGTATTTGGTCTGGATGCGGGAGTGGAGGACTGAAAGCATAGAAACGAGGCAGTTGAATTGCAGGATGTGGAGGGGAATTTTAGGAGTAGCTGCTGATTTATTATCACCTACAGCTTCGTTGTCGTCGGTATCGGATGTCCCCTCCAACTTAACCCCTCCAACCGCTTCACTAAGTCTGTCTTCGTATTTCTCGTCGTCGTCGTCGTCGTCTTCTTGGTCCTCAGTTTCGGCAGGTTCCAACTTCATCAATGAATTAGAAACGCGCAAAATAACCTCTCTCGGATTCCCCAGTCTTGCCACATCTTGTAAACATTCCTGAGACGCCGGCACCAGAGGGAGAAGCAGCTCGACCAAATCCCAGCCAATATTTATGGTCAACTTTTCATCCTGGAGCAGATTGTGAAGGATTGGGAGGCGTTCCCGCGTCAATTGGTATTCTAAAATCGTGAGATAGGTAAGGTAGTCTGTTTCGGGCGGGAGGGCTTTGACAAGAGGGTCATCGCGTTCATCAGTGGCCATGATGGCGGTACTTTGGAAAATGAAAGACTATCTTTAGTATGCAAACTTTTAGAAAACTTTTAGTTTGTACGCGTCAGTTGCCAACCCCGCTCAATCGCAAAGGAATGGTGGCTGAATGATGAAGTCGCAAACACTGTTAAGGGCGAATATGAATAATAAAACTCGCTCTACTCCGTACATCCAAGCTTAACATTCCTTTGTGTATAGGTCTAAATAGTAGTAACGTTTGTTGTCTCCGAGTTGTCTCTTCAGCGATGGCCAGTGACAAGGGATGACGTAATACCAATCCCTGCAGATAAGTGAAACCCCGCGCCTAGCCAATCACGCCCTGTTTTTCAACACCCAAGGCAAGATGCAAGATTTATGCATGACAACAAAAGAGAAACACAAATACGAAGTACTACTATTTAACTCTTTATAACGGCTGGCTATTATAGATGTCATTATATCTCCCCAACGCCAACCTCGTCAAATCTTCCATATCACGGCCCAAAAATCTATTCGGATCAAGAGCCTTGAGCACAACCTCATCATCAGGGCAGACTTGGCCACCGTCCCGAAGAAGTTCCCGTGCAAGAATCCCCGCAACACCAGCTGCATGAGCCACCCATACCGCAGCGCATAACCACAAATTCTGCACATCCTCCACCTTCCCCGCCAGGGGAAGGTTATCAGGAGTGACCGAGAAAATGCCGCAGAACGGCCTCCTCTTTTCAGTAGCTATCTTTTCGTCAGTGCATCCATCCGTCGTCAGGAACTGCTCGCCATTCTTGAGGCACATTTTGGCCCCCTCCGCAAGGGCCGTTTCGAAAATTGCAGGCCAGCTACCCAGAGCTGAGCTGAACAAATCTGTGATATGAATTCGTGTGTGATTGTAAGTTCCCATACCATCGTTTGTACCGTGATCACGCGCGTAGACGCTTTGTTCAGGCCAGCGGACGAATGGATAAGGACGTCCCGCTCTAGCTGCTCGGGTGGGTGTAAAGGTGTACGGATGGGCAACGGGGGTAATTGGGATTGGTGATTTGGTGATGGGCTTGCCCGACGCGGATGAGGTCTCGTTCACCAGAAAACGTGTCCATATCCCCGTTGCAAGAACGACGCGGGTAGTAGAGCAGACAGTTAAGGGACCATCTAATGTTGAGATGGTTGTGATCGCTCCGTCGCCTCCTGTTTCAATCCCGGTCACACTCGCTTGTACAAAACAAGCCCCGGCTTCCACAGCCTTCTGTCGAAAACACGACGTAATAATCGCCGGATTTGCAGTACCGTCAGAAGCAAAATGTAGCGCAGCCTTGGTGGTATCCGTCTTGACAAAATCTGGAGCCAGGGTTGCTGCTTCATCCACAGTTATCATCTCAGATGGTAACCCAGCAGCCAGCGCGCTGTTACAGCGTTGCTTTAACCTTTCCACACCGGCCTCTGTAGCTGCCAATTCCATCCCACCTACGACGTCGAAACCGTTGGGGATGGTAAGGTACTCCCGCACACTGTCCACTGCCAACTTAGTTTCTAAGGCGGAGTCGTTGTATTGGCCCACGAAACCGGGTGCATAGTTTGTTGAGCCTAGCATGGAGCTGAGAGATTTCTCCAAAACCACGATCTTGGTATTCCCATTTTTTGAAGAAGCGGATTTGCTGAGAAAATATGCTAGAGATGTGCCGACTATGCCCCCACCAATAATGAAGATCGAATTATCAGCAGGTTCCTTTTGGATGGTGGAGAATGGAGTTGCGGCCATTTTCTTTTTAGCTGGTTATGGCTTGAGCTGAGCGGGGAGGGGGGATAAAACAACCCAGAGAATATGTCGATGAGGGGCGTCGAATGGTTACTTCTTTATATAGCCATCTCCTGGATTTTCGCTGAGCTAGAGACATCTAACCCTTGCCCTCGGTTTCCCCTCTGTACCTCAACAATTTATTAGTCCGATGGTATTTCTGCTATCATGATCGTCAATATCATCTCTCCCAACCCCCTCAATTGCCAGTCCGAGACTCGCTTTAGTTTGCGCCCTCATACACGCCCTATGACATCAAGTGTTCGTCAAGCCCCATCTTTTATATACTATTTAGAGCTGGAACCCACCGTGGTGAGTCAGGTTAGCATCAGTTAATACGACCTCCTCATGAATGTTGGACGATGAAGGCCACGCTGTGTCTCTGCCCCAGGCTATAGGGGTGGTTATATCTATCCAATACTACTCTGTACTCCGTACTAGTATTCAATATGCCAAAAGTTCTGCTGCTACTATCTATTGGGGGGGCTTATATGGGTGTGATGGTGTACGGGGCGCTAGTACGCAATAGGAAGCCGACTAGCGCCCTCAGGATTTAGCTTAGCTTATGTCAGAATCCGCATATCCCCACCTGCATCCGAATTAGAAAAGAGGCAACCAATACTACTATATTTTGTTTTCTTGCTGCAACCTTGTTCCCTCTCCGGCATATAATATATATATATATCATTAGGTATATATTTAATTGACGCTGAAGAGAATGCAGGAGCCCCTCACATTATTTGCCCTGATAGAAAATATACCTGTACCTCCCAGTGGCCGTCCTCTGCCGCTCGATCCGAAGTACATACATCTACTGCGTATACTAGCTACTAGTATTATAATGGTGATGGTCTCTTTTTTTCATTTTCTTTTCCCAGTCAAATCCACATGCTCGGAAGAACCGGTCCCTTGTGTTTGGCGCTTGAGCACAGCGTTCAATATCAACCTGTGAAAAACGCAAAACAAAAGAATACTATTGAATTTATATGCCTTGTGTCTCTCATATTTGCTCCCAGAACTATGGATCCAACGGCAATTTATTTAGGAATTTAGCCTTTCTGTCACCTTTTCTATGGATGTTCGGCATATCTTGCTAGAAATGACTTTTAAGGCCTTCCTCAGGCCTTATTTTCGCTCTCTTCTTCCCAATACACTCTCATATCGCTTGGGCTTTTTTTTCTTCTTTTCTTTCCTTCTCACTTTCGCAACACTGTAATTAATGAATTACTGTTCCGCTTTTCCAAGTTCTCTCTCTCTCCCTCATCCCCACTCTGTGTTTCCCCCCCGTATATATCTACGTTAGTATGGATGTTTCTTTTCGAGCTGGGTGGACTCCAAGTTGGGGAAACTGATATCCCTCGAGAAAGAGAGGATAATCTCCATATACCTAAATTTCACTCGGTCTCTACTATTCTATCTTTCCAGGAGCTTTCACTCCCTTACAATTTTTTATATATATTGTAATTATAACCACAGACCAGCATTTCCAATCCTCTTCATTCACTGGGATTCTCTCTCCGCCTTGCCTGCTCTCTCTACTCTCTCTCTCCCTCTGTGCCCCCCAATTCTCTGGAAGAATTTAAACAAAACCGGCTGCAGGGCCGGCCTCTTCTGCTCTGTCACAAGCCCTTCTAGGAGAAGCAACTCCGCGGTATCAGTGTGCCGGGGACGGAGGGGGTGCGGTTGGCCGCCTCCTTCCTACCATTCCAGACATAACCAACCTCCTTCCTTTCACTTAATTCCGCTCTTCTATCCCTATATAGAATAAGAAACAAGCAGAAATCGATTCTTCCTGCATCTCTCTCTCTTTCCTTCCGCTTCACTTCTCCCATAAACAACAACCAAGCTCCCTTCCCCTATTGCCCTAAACTACTACCACTATGGCAACAAAAACACACACCTGCACTTCCAGCTCCTCTCCCTCCAAATCTTCCCCTCTCCCCCTTCAATTCACCACATGCCATACATCCCATGCATCTTCACCTCAACTCCAACCCCAACTCCACCACCACCTAATAAATACCCATATAATATCCCAAACCTCAACCCCATCCTCAATGTCAATATCATCCAGCTACCCTTACGCACCTCCTATCGACGACCCTGCACCGCTCCACCGCAGCAGACCCAACGTCCTCAAACGCCTTAGAAACCGCCTCCAACTTGCCTACTACCGCTATGAAGTCACATACGGCATCTACGTCATGACCCCCGAGGAGAAATTCGTCGCGAATACATTCCTACTCGTGTTTATCTCCCTGCTTGTCTGGGGCCTGTTCTTGTATTTCCCGCCGCTGCTGTTTCAGAAGTTGGGGAGGCTGGCGTGGATTTTGACAGGCGCAGGGATGGACAGTGTTAAAGAGAGGGTTTCTGCGGAGTTGAAGGTGGCTACTGGGGCTGGTACTGGTATTGGTATCGGTTTTGATGCTGGTCCCGCCGGTCCTGGCCCTGGGAGCACCGGAGCCGCCATATCGATATCGTCAGCTGTTTCCCATCGACCGATACCTCGGGTCGTTATTAACTGAACAGAACATGGGGGATTATGAAAAACCGCTTTCTTCTGTTCACTTTCGGTTGGGTTTTAATATTTTAGCTCCTGGTATGCTATTAGCCCCCCCGCCCCCCAATCAACCATATAACCATGACGATAACTCGTAGATAATTTTGCCTGTATATATACTTATATTCATTCACTTATATTCATATTTGTTTTCTTTCCTTTTTGGGTGAAGGTAGGTATTGCTGACAAGAGGATACCTCCTTTGGTTAATGTAGGATCGAAACAAATCTTCAAATCTCGTTCCGCCCTTCGTTGCGCTTGGAATCATGAAACACTCATATGTGTGTGTTTGAAGCCGTTTTATTACCTAATAAATAAGAATAAGGAAGGAAGGAAGGAAAAAAAAGAAAAAAAAGTGAGAAAAGTGAGAAAGAAAAGAAAAGAAGATTGTATGAATTTTGTCCTGTTTTTTAATGGGGCTTTAATTGTTATTTTTATTTATATATTTTTTGGATCCCATATTGGTTTGTCAGGCGTATAAAGTCAGCAGGTGTTTGTGCCAAAAATCAACCCCACCCAGGATTAAAGCACAGCTTGTGCCTTTCGTGATACAAAAAGACTATTATCGTGCCAGAGGTGATAATAGTACTATTATCATGGTTGGGATGGGGAAATGGCCATGATTTTGATAGGTCAGTGCTCTGTTCTAGAGCGAAAAGAAGGGCGGCCCAGAACCGACACTCAGCCCAACTCTAGGGGGATGTCCTTATTGCGTAAATTTTTAAAACAACCCACCACATCATACTAGTGCCTATATTTTCTTCCTTCCCCTCGGTGTAGTACTACTCGCGCCTCTCGTTAAAACCCTTGGTATTGAATAGGCTAGTTTCGATTTGGATTCAATATTAAACCTACCAAGGTTACGGATTGCTTGGTTTGATGTTGAAGGGTTGGGTAAATGTTGGGGGAGGGACATCGGCTGTGTGCTGTTCTCCTTACGCAGTAGTACTGCACATACTGGTTAGTTGCTGGGTGGACGATTAAGTAGGAGTGGAGTACTCCGTAGTCCGGGTGGGATTTACCTAAGAAATGGGAGTTTTCCATATGCTGTTTATCTATTCATACTACAGTTTATTTCCTGTACTGTCCGTCAATTATTTTGATGTTGCTTTTAAAACCATGCCTCAGTTCTCCAGCTATAGCAACCTCGCTGTACTCTGTACTCCGTACAGTAGTACGGAGTACAAATTATGCTGGATTGCGGCTAGGCCGAACCCGTCATCCTTGCCTAGTTGCCTCGTCCGCATTGGAATTGATGACTGTATCCTGTGGCTGAGACTGTTGATCCGCCATTGAGCGGTCCATTTTTTTTCTGCTGGGCGGAGTATGGAGTACTCCGTACATACCAGCACTAGTGTTACTCCTTAAATGCTGCTGCTGCTCTGATGTATTTATTTCCTTCAGGCGAAGTACGGAGTTAGGAGTACTGCGTATATTCATAATGAAATAGAGTATCGCCAACTTGAATTCACAACCCGTCTCCTGGAAGGGCAACCCAGTACTCCATACCGGGGCTGGAAGCAGTAGTATGTACAGTACGGAGTACATACAGTACTCTATCTGCTTGTTCAGTGGAGTCCACTATGCTCGCTCTGCACCGCCCCGTCGCGGGATTGGAGCAATGGGGCACTGCTTACATACACCAAAAACTTGTTCCTGAACCCAACCTTGGGACGGGAAACTGTATACGGAGTATAGTACGGAGTAAATATATCTAAGATGACTTCATTCACTTCATTCCGCCTGCTGCGTACCTTATTCTACTCTCACCGCTGAGGAAGATGCTCGAGTTCCAACTAACTAGTAATTCATTTTCTGTAATTACTGCTAGTAGTTCGTAGTCATAGCACTCCGGATTTAGTAGTCCCTTGCTTGGCTGCAGCCATACCTGTTGCGGCTGAAACAGCCTTCAAAAAAGTACTCCGTACTACCCACCACAAAACTCGTTAGACACACTGGCATCAAGTTGTTAAACTCCAACACGGCCAATCGCCAGCCCTGTTCGCTGCCCGTTGATCACCCACTAACTAAACCCCAAAGCAACAACTCACCAGTGCGCTGCACTCCATGGATAGGGTAGGTAGCGCGTCGTCTATCGATTTTTTGGAAAAAATTGCTTATGAAACCTCCCTGTGACAGGTTACTCCCAACCCAAACTTCTCTTCATCTTCATCTTCATCATCAGTCATCCATCATCCACCTACCTAGTCCGTATATACCCATAGCATCCATCCGCCTATCAACTAGCCTCGCCTTTCGTTGCCTCGATATTTTATCTCCTGAGCGCTTTGGAGAGCGCTCTGTCACCTCCTTCGTCTCCTGCCACCTTAACGTAGGAGAAAGGAAAGGGAAGAGAATAAACATAAAAAATATAAATAAAAACAACGAAACATGGCGGCAAACGACTTCTACCAGCCACACCGCTCAGATCATCCTCAACAACAAAGCCTAAATCCATATCCAACAGACGACGGAACCTCCGCTCCACCCGCCTGGTCTAAACAAACACCTCCCCTTCGCACCCCTTCGCCGTACGGCGCATATGGAAACCCTTATGATCGCGATAGTAGTCAGTATAATCTCCGCCCGGACCATGATTACCCCCCTTCCCCGGGCGTTCAGAGTTATGGTGGCAGCACCATAGGGGGAGGAGGAGCAGCTGCCGCCGCTACTGCTGGGGGCATGGGCATGACGGGAAGGCCGCACGGCACTGATTACTATGCAGACGATATCCCTCTAAAAGCCAACGCCCAACCAACACCCGGCGGCGCCCGGAGTGGATAGATGCAGATACACATTACTCCCCATCTCCAGAGAGCCAGCGTGTCCCTCTGAATCCGAACCCGACGGCGAGACACTCGAGGGGATGGAGTGGGAAAGGAAAGAGGTGGTTTAGGAAAAAAATACCGTTTGTTACATATTTTGTTACGTTGGTGCAGGTGGTGGTGTTTATTGCGGAGTTGATAAGGAGTGGTAAGTTTTTGTTTCTTTTTTACCCTTTTAAATTCCGTATTGTGAGTTTCGTCTTAACCCCCTGATTTCCTTCTCTAGGCCAATTGACCGGTTCCCCCATAATGATCAAACCCCAATTTAACCCCATGATCGGTCCATCGCCCTATATCCAGATAAACATGGGTGCCCGATACGTCCCCTGTATGAGGAATGAGGACGGCGTCCAAAACTACAAGGACCCTACAAGCCTCATCGTCCCTCTCCCTTGCCCCCGCACCAAATCCTCAGACCCCCACTCCCCCGAAAACCAATGTCTCCTCTCCGAACTCTGCGGCTTCAGGAAAACCCACAAAGTCCCTGACCCCGTCCCCAATGGCAGCCTCGAGCAAAGCCCAGAACCAAACCAGTGGTTCCGCTTCATCGTCCCCATGTTCCTGCACGCCGGCCTTATCCATATTGGCTTCAACATGATGGCCCAACTCACCATTGGCGCAGACATGGAACGCACCATCGGCTGGTGGCGATATGCCATCGTCTACTTCGCCAGTGGCATCTTCGGTTTCATCCTCGGCGCCAACTTCGCGCCCCCTGGTATCTCGTCCACCGGCGCCTCGGGCTGCCTATTTGGCATCCTTGCGCTCGCCTTCCTCGACCTCTTCTACACCTGGGGCAGCCGGCCGAAACCTGGCAAGGAATTGCTCATCATGCTCGTTACGATTGCTATCTCTTTCGTCCTCGGCCTGTTACCGGGTCTGGACAATTTCTCGCACATCGGTGGCTTTTTGGTTGGGTTGGTGCTGGGCATATCTGTGCTCCGGTCGCCGGATAGACTGCGCGAGCGCATCGGCGCTGCCTCCCATGTTGGGGACCCGTACGAATCCTTTAACGCTAGCGGCGCTCTAGGGCCGGCCGGTGACGCCGGCGCCACTGATAAATCGCAGAAGTTCACGGTGAGGCAGCCCGTGAAGTTTTTCCAGGGGCGAAAACCGCTCTGGTGGGCGTGGTGGGTTGTGCGGGCGGGGACGCTTGTGGGGATCGTAGTTACGTTTATATTGTTGTTGGATAATTTCTACAAATATCGGTCGAAGTCGTGATATTAACCCCCCGGGAGAGTTCTACTTCATCTTTAACCGCAACTGGAACTCCATCCATGGGGCCCAAAGGC